>CAUYQG010196871.1:0-26536 GCA_963574415.1 Tarsius wallacei
AGGAAGCCCCCCCCTTGGGAACAGTGGTTGGTGCAGCCTCCCTCCTGGGGGCAGGCGAGGAGGTGCCCCAGGCCAGGGGCAGGGTCTCTGTGCCTGCCTCACACTTCTGAGGCAGGATCACTGAGGCTGAAATTTCAATTAAGGAAGGGAAATAATTACTCTGGGGCTCCAGGCCTGCTCAAGTGGTGACAGGCCTCAATATCGGCTTCCCTGGAGTAGGAGGAGGTGGCTGGGGACCCCTGCGGTCAGACTGGGCCCAAGCAAGGCCCTGGGCCCTTGCCCATGTTCAGCCGTAGAGGCCCCACTCCATCCTTCTGCTGTAAGGAGGGCAGCCTCAGGACCGCTCCAAGGCAGGGGAGAGATCAGGGGGCTGGAGAAAAGGTGGAGGCTCCTAGCTGAGGAGGCTGGGGAGCAAGCCTCAGCTGGCTTGGACAAAACCGAATTAAATCCCATTTAGCCATTCAGTCACTGCCTGTACCTGTGGTGCACCTGGAGGCTGCCAAGCCCCCACCAGGATGGGAGTGGGGACCCCAAGAGCAGGACTGGGTGGGTTCTGGTCTCCCTTTGGGAGGATTCCAGCACAGGCCTGGGGAAGAGAGAGATGGCAAAGGCTGAACTCCAGAAAGGTCCCCCGAAGGCCTGCTCTGCTACTCAGAAGTGGGGCTGGGCGGGAACCTCCCATGTGGGCTTCAGAATCCTGTGAGACTCTCCAACACCTCCTCAAGAGGTTTTCAGACAGTCAGGTTTCTCAGCTCCAGAAAATTCTATCTCCAGAAACGTCCCTCCTCGATCCCAAAACATCCCTGTTCTGAGACTGGCCCATTTCCTCCCCAGAAATCCTTCATTTTCATCCAGAAATTCCCCCAGCTCCAGAATGTTCCGTCTCCAGAAGTGATCCATTTCATCGCCAGAAACATTCCCTCTCATCTTCAAATGTAATCCATCTCCAGAAATGCCAGTGCTCCATCCTAACTCCAAGAATGTTCCACTTCCAGAAATGCCACATCCCATATCCAGAGATGTTGCACTTCAGCTCCAAAAATACCTCATCTTCAGAAGTGCCCTATTTTATTTCCAGAAATACTCCAGCATCGTCTTCAAAAACACTTCACTTCCAGAGGTATACTACAGTGTATCTCTAGAAAGATTCTATTTCCAGAAATGTTCCATCTCTAGCAATGTTCAGAATCCAGAAGGACCTCCCCTTTACTCCAAAAAATGCCCTCTCCCATCTCCAGAAATGCTCTCATTTCAGCTTCAGAAATGCCCCTCCTTCAGAAATGTTTTCCATCTCATCTCTAGAACATCCTCATCCTGTCTCCAGAAACTCCATGTCTCACTTCTAAAACCATTCCATTTCTGGGCTTGTTCCAGCTCGTATCTGGAAGTGCCCATGGCACCTCCAGAAAGGTCTCTCCATCTGGCCCAGATACTGCAAAAACTCAGAGACCCACTTCCTTTCTCTCCTAGGGAGAGAGGCTGAGCAGTGACTGGGCCTCCTCTTCCTCCCTTGTCCCTCTGTTCCTTGCGAACTATTGGCCATCTGCCAGTCCTGATCTTGTCCTAGGAGCAAGGATGAAGTCAAGGGCTGGGCTGGCAGGTGCCAGGGTCCTGGTGGGGAGGGCAAGGGGAGCACAAATGGTCAGGACTTGGGATGAGTGGGAGACTCCCAGGTCTGACCTGAAGGCAGTAGCCGTGAGAAGAGCCTGAATTGGGAAGGAATGAACCAGGATGGAGGGAGTGGGACCTTGGCACAGCTCCCGCTGGACACATCCTAGCCACAAACACCTCCACTGGCTCAAGTGTCCACTCACATTTCACAGTCGACACCTACACAGCCCGGAAATGCATCCCACCCCCCACCATACATATCACACATTCACAACATGGAAATCCACACTCAACACTTGCAGTCCCACCCACACAAGTATATACAACATACACAGATGTACACACACAACACAGATATACACACACAAGTCCACCACTGTCACACATCACACACCCACACACTATCATTGTCCCCCGCGTTTCCCAGGGTGAGCCAAGTTCTGGAGACACCTGGGGCAGAAGCCCCGTCAGTCCCTCCAACCAGTGTAGGCTGGCAAGAGGCGGCAATGGCCACTGACTGAGGAAATTCACAACCCAGCACTTTGCACTTACAAGGGAGCCAAAAGAGAGAAAGGCACACATTCGGCACCTGCTTGCATACCTACTAAGATGGGGCACTCACCCCCTCCTGGAGCAGCCTGGGTCACTTCTAGACCATTTCTGAATGACAGAAAGTTCCTCTTTGGGTGGAAGTGAACCCTTGTGTCACCTCTGTCCATACAAGCAGGCACTGCTCCCTGGAGGTGCAAAGTCCACGTCCTGTTGAGATTTCAAACTGGGGTTCTCTCCTCTCTGCTCCACATGAGCTGGGAGAAGAAAGGGGGACAGCTGTTCTCGGGGAACAGGGCCTGCAGATAGCTGACTGGAGGGTGAGCAGGTATCAGCACACACAGATGCACACACACGTAGATGGGCGCAAAAACATGCAGGCACACAGATGTGCCCATGTGTGTCCAGGGAGCTCACAAGCAGACACGTGAGCAGGCCTGTAATACGCGGACATGAACTGACCCGCACACAAGGAAGGTTGGAGGAGATGGGCCCCAGTCTGCACCAGGTCTGTCTCTGATACCTCTGTGAGTGGAGATCCTTGGGGCCTTGAGGTGAATGGGAGGGAAAAGGGGCTCTGTCTCCATGATCACCATTCCCCATGGCATTGGTTAGCTCTGGTCTGCTCCCACAGGAGGATAATTACCATTTATTAAGCCTCCCAATTTAGAAGCAGCCTCAATTAACTGGAAACTTCCAAGTTCCCCTTTTTTTAATCCTTTGGGGCCAAGGGCAGATGTGAATAGAGTTTGAACATGCCCTTCAATGCACCCTCAGTGTGGGCCCCTTTGTCTGGCGTCCCCTCCCCCCAACTAGCCAGCTCTTGCCTGGAAACGGGGCTTCGACATCTGTCCTCACTCACCCTTCTCAATCCCTCCTGGTCCTGGACACTCATTTTCTCTCTGCCTAGATATCCCTCCTCTAGGAACTGAGATCCTTACCCAAAAATGTGTGAGGAAAACAAACAAATGAACACAAATAGCAGACTATGAATGTGAACAAACACATGGTACCAGGGTCCAAGATGGCCAGGCCTCGGCCAGGGGGGTCCAGGTCTCCCAGCCCCCAGGAGCAGCCAGGCCTCCTGGAGAGGCTTCTGCATTGGTATTCTCTGTCCCTCCCAGCCCAAATTACACTGGCTCTCCTGGGACCCTTTTATCGCACGTTGTCGCTTCAGCAAAAGGTTATGTACGAGAACATCGAAATCCCTCCCGCATATTAACTAAAAGAACATTTGTTAAAATGCATAGGAGAAAGAAGCTCACCTAAGAGTCAATCTTTCCAGTGTCTCAGCTCAGAACGAGCACTGGACTGGGAGTCAGGAGTAGGAGTCCTTGTCAGAGCCCTGCCCTTCCTAGGCCCCGGGGCATGCTGCTTCACCCCTCTGAGCTCCAATGTTCTCATCTGCCAAAACTGAGAATAAAAAGCACCCACAGTGGCACTCCATCAGGGCTGCTGTGAGGGTCATCTGAATGACTGGAATGAATGAATCAGCTTACAGAACAAGGAGGAGCTGACTGATGCTGGCATTCAGGCTTTGCCAACCACGTATTCCACCGGCAAGGAGAACATGGTATTATTCCCCAGCCTTCTCTGCCCCTTCACACCTCCTGATCTTTCCCCACACGGTTCCCCCCACTTGGTGTACCCTTTGGCGGGGGTGCTGCACGATTCTTGGAAAACACCTTCAAGACCCCATTTGGAATCAGTTCCTCAGTTTTGACATTTACTAGATGAGCTTCAAAGATGTAATCAGCCTCAGATCAGTGAAAGCCAGGTTGCCAGGACGGAAACCAGGTCTAAGCAGGGTGGCGAGCTCTATTGAGTACCTGGTCCAGCTGACATGTGAGTGGGGACTGCAGGGAACCAGGTGGCTCAGAAGGCGGCAGCTCTGTCTCAGCACTGCCCATAGTGCCTTGTGGGTGTGTGGCCCTGCACTGTCAACCTGCTGATTTTTTCCCCCCCAGGGAAGCAAGAAGTAGGATTTTTATGTGAAATCGGATGTTATTTTTAAAACCCTGGATAGGGCAAACAGCGCCCACCTGAGGACTTCACCAGTGGACAACCTCTGGCCTGAGTGCTCAAGCCCTGGCCCTTCCACAGAAGATGAGATCTGCTCAGAGGAGGCAGCAGGCTGAGCACAGGGTGTGGGAGAGTTAGGGTCTTTCAGGCAGGGCCAAGGGGACAGGCAGGAGCAAAGGCTGGGCAGTGGGACCACACAAAGCAGGTATTAACTGGTGAGGAGATGGCTGGCCGCTGGGCAGCAGTGGCCTCTGGGCCTCGGTGTGCTCTTCTGTTAAATGGGGATAAGAGAGCCCGCCTCTGGCAGGTGGTGAGGAATGTGGAAATCCCTGGCATGAGACTGGGCTCAGCAGAGATCTTCAGAGTCGATGAGGGAGGAAGAGAGTCTCAAAGGTTTTTTCCCTTTGCTGTTGGGGTCTGCCTCCTCAGCCCCTCACGCCGTTGGGACTACAATAAGCCCCTGAAGAACCTGTGCCCTTTATAGATAAGGAGATTCCTAGAGAGGGATGACACTTGCCTGGCATCACACAGCAGGCGAGTGAATGGCAGAGCCAGCCTGAGGTCCTGAGTAGCTGACTCCTCCAGTCACCACAATGTGACCCGTGATTCTAGCCTCCTCCCCCAGAAGGCCCCAAACATGAGGGGTGTCATGAAGGGTTCTGGGAAGGTCTGCTCTGCTCAAACCCATTCTTGCTTCTGGCCTGCCCAGAACTCTGCACTAGAGACAGCCTCCGTCTGAGGTTAGCAGTGCCTTCCCCTCCACAGACAACAGTAAGGAGGGCAGCGCCCCCAACAGGGCCCTGAGTTCAGCTCCCGGCTAGCTCCTTCCTAGTCCATGGGACTTTGAGCCAGAGTTGCCAGGCTCTCCAAGCCTGCTTCTCCACTTATAAGATGAGGATGGCAGGAACCTCTCACTGGCAGAAAGGGTTTGAAGACTGAAAATTACAGCATGGGCCGGGCTCGGTGGGTCAGCCTGTAACACCAGCACTTTGGGAGGCGAGGCGAGTAGATTGCCTGAGCTTGCAGGTTCGAGACCAGCCCGGGCAACTTGGCAAGGCCTCATCTCTACAATAAATCAAAAATTAGCAGGTAGCATGCACCTGTAGTTCTGGCTACTTGGAAGGCTGAGGTGGAAGGATCACTGGAGCCCAGCACGTCGACACTGGGGTGGCCGTGAGTATGCCACTGTACTCCTGCCTGGGCGAGGGAGTAAGACTCCAACTCAAAAAAAAAGAAAGAAAGAAAAGAAAATTACAGCATACTCAGGGCCTGGCACCCAGGAGGCCTCGCCAATTCCAGATATAATTCTTATCGTCCCCTGCCTCAGGCAGCCCTCCCCCTCCTCCCAGGTGATCCTCCTCGAGCCCTCTCCCGGGCCTTTGCCAAGGCTCCGGGTGTTGTTCTCCCTCTCTGCGCTGGGCTTTCTTTTAAGGAATGATAATCTACTGGGCTTTAATGATCGGTCCCAGAGGACTGCCACCTCCTTCCCCAGCAGAGACTTCACAATCCCTCTCAGGGTTGCTCTGGGCTTGGCAGGAGCTTGGGAAGCAGAGTCAGGCCCTGCCTCCCTCTGGACTGGCCCTCCAGCCTGCACAGCAGCTCCGTGGAGGGAGGCTGCCCTCATCCAGCCCGTACCCTACCCACTAAAAATGAAGGATTTTGGAGTCCTCAGGGGGAAACTGAGGCCCAGGAAGGCAAACTGGCAGTTGGAAGGTCATACAGACCCACCCAGGTCCTCTTCCAATCTCTCCTCCTTGGCCCTGTGTATTTCCACCAGCGCACCTTCGCTCCAGCTCCATTCTCTGCCCAGAGCACCCTTCTTTTCCCACTACCTTCAGGTCAAAACCCTTCTAGCAGCCAAGGCCCCAAACTCCTTTCCAGCCTCAGTTCCTGCCTCCGCTCCTCCCGTTTCCCACCTGCTCCCCATCTGTGCCCCCAGGCCTCTCGGTATGCTGTATCCCACAGCCAACACTTTGCTTCCTGCAGTGAAATGCTACCCCTTCAAGACCCAGTCCACGCCCCTCAGGATGCCTTGGGCAGGGTCTCTCGGCCAGCCCCATGGGGCTGTCAGCAAACGCTGCAGAAGGACTGAGGGAATGAAACGCAACCTGTAAAACGAGGCATGATTCAGACGTGCAGGAGGACTGGGCTGGCTGCTGCGAGCCCAAATGAGGGGTCAAGCTGACCTGGTTCAGTCTGGTCCCCACACCCCGAGCATGTGATTCCTCTACTCCCACATCCTCACCTCTATGAGGGCGAATGGGGGCTGTGAGAAACACACAAGGCTGGCATTATCCCTGGTGCCCTGCAGAGCCTGCCTCCCCGGATACTGTCTCTGAATACCTTTATGGTCATCCAGGGGCTCCTGCCCAAAGTCTGGGACCAAGCTGGCCCAGAGCCAGGCCCCTGTGGCTGGGATGGGACACCCATGGCAGAGCGGCACTAGTGAAGCTTCTCTTTCTTCCTCTCTGCCCCAGCTGCCCCTGGAAAGGGCTACTCTGGCTCCTCTGCTTGCCCCCCTAGACCAGCAAAGCCTCCTCCTGTGGCTCCGCCCCTCAGTCCTGGTGACAGCAGCTCATCTGACACCCTAGCCCTGCCAAGGCCTAGATTAGGGTAAGGGGAGCACTGCTCTGTGCACCCCAGCTTCACCCTCCCTCTGCACCCCCTTGCACTGCAGGACGGTCAGAGTGACCACTGGGTAACAACCGTGAATCTGGGACACTGCAAACCGGTGGCCCCAGGTCTGAATCTGACCCAAGGGTGGGCTGCTGAATTAGGTGACAACATATACAGGCCAGGAGGTATCACATAAACATCTAAATCCTGTTCCTGAGAAAGTGGGTGACAGGTGCTCTGGGTCATGTGCCCATGTGCTGCCCTGGCAGGGCCGAGCTGCTGGCCCCACGAGGGCCAGGTGGCCCCCACGTCCTCATCAGCATTGTCTGCCTGGCCCTGCAGGGCTGGGGTGGGTAGTCCCTGTATTATGCAAACATGAGCTCATCTTTTCATCACTCCTCCAAGGTAACACATTTGCAATTAGGCAGGGCCTTCAACGCGCTGATCCTTGGTGTGATGAACGGAAGCATTTCAGGCCCTGGGAAAGGCAAGAAGGGAATATTCAGCAGGGGGGCAGATGCCAAGGTCACAAGGGCTGCTCCCAAGAGGTAGCATCATGCGGGGATGCCCCAGGGCAAGCAAGGCCTCTGCCTGCCTCAGTGCACAGGCCGTGTGTGGGAGGAGTGGACGGTTGTCTGCCTCTCTCCCAGTTCTGCCCTTGGGGAACAAGTGGATGCCCACTTTTCCTGTCCTACCTGCCCCTTGAGTCCTCGTGACACTCTAGCTCCTGAACTCCCTCGGTCAGGCTCCCCCTAAGAACTGCGACCCACACTTCAGCAGAAACATCCCTCTTTTTCCCCAGGCATTCTACCTTTGATAACAGAACCTCAAGTGGGTCCAATGAACATCTTAGCCCCCTAGAGGCTCATGCTGAGATGACAGTCACCTGAACCTCGGACTGTCTCCTAGAAAGCACAGGTTTACAGCCTGTGTCCCTTCCCAGAAGCCAGCAAGCCCAAGGCCCCTGCTGTGGCAACACACAAGTGTCCTGAACGGACAGACAGATGCACAAATGCACCTCTCTGTGCATCCAGGTACTGCCAGGCACTTGAACACACTTGACCGGGTTTTCCTTACCCTCCTGACAGTCCTCTCAGGAAAAAGCTATGATCCCCATTGTACAAAGGGGAAACTGAGGTTCAACGAAGCAGATAGTACTGTTGCTGACAGCCAGTGACCTCACTTGCTTCTGGGTATGGCTGACCTATGGCAGGTCCCCTACTCTCAGAGAAGCTGGGTCTGGGAACACAGAGGAGGCTAATAAGTAGGTGGGAATGGGCAGGGGTATGGCTGCGGCCAGGTCCCCACAAGGGAACCCAGTCCATCTGAGCATCTACCGGGTTTATGAACCCAGCAATGCTTGATGCCAGGTGGAGGCAGAAGGTTGCCTATCTTATTATTATTACTACTCCTTTTCACCGCTGCGGTCCTTTTAGCGCTGACTATGGCTCAGATAGCCAGGCAAGATGCAGATGACCAGGCCCACACTCTTTCCAGAAAAGGCTCGGTGCAGGTATCCAGGAGTATGGATGCAGCATCTGGCAGCCTCACAGGGCACCCATATAGCGGGCCTGCTGCACAATCATCAGCTGGCTTGGGGGAACACTGAGGGAGGGAGAAGCAGGCCCCGCCCAGGTCGGCAAAAGTGACACAAGTCAGACCAGGCCTGCCCTGGGCCAGTGAGTCATCCAGCTCCCCACATGAATGGACACGACAGCCCCAACCCTGTGCAGCCCGGACCTCAGAAAGGAACAAGGTCAGGGGTGCCATGGGGAGGAGGAAGAGGCCTTGTCCTTGGGGGCCCCACTTCCCAGGGATCCTGTAACAGCAGAGGCTCACAGTGAGAGACTGGGGTTCCCAACTTCCGGCTGCATGGCCTCAAGCACCTCACTCCTCTGTCAAAGCAGACCCACAGATGCTGGCCTGGGGGGTCTGTGCCAACCACAGGCCCAGGCCTGGCATGTGAGTGGAGATCTGTGGGCTGAGGCGGCTGCCACCCAGCTCCTGGGACAGCCACCTCACCTGGGGAGAGCTCTTACAATTCAAAGCTCAAATCTACCTGGGGTACATGCCCCTAAACACCTCACTACTTGGTCCCCCCCTCCAAAGCCTGTGCTCCATCCAGGAGCTGGGACCCCACCTGACTATGCCATGCCTTTGGACTCTACCCCATTCTGCATCCTCTGGTCTCAGCCTCATCCTTTCCCTGGCTGGGGGTTGTGAGCAGGAATGGCTCAATCAGGATATAATCGTTTTTAATTAACGTGCGGATCATTTCACAGGCTGATCTCCTTGGAGACCAGAGGAAAGACGGTCTTTTAAGATTTCCTTTTGCCTCCCCCACTCCACCCCTCCCAGTCGAAGGCCGTCTCTCCCTTCACCCACCCAGCCACAACCTTGAGAATAGCACAAAAGCTTGATGCCCGGATCCCTCTCGGGGCCATTAGAAGGTGTATGTATGGCCACACACACACACACACACACACACACACGCGCGCGCTCACGCGCACACACACACGCCCGAGCTCAGGGACACGTTCCCCTCCCCCTGAAAGCACAAATGGGATCAGAGACTCACAGACACAGGCACACACCCACAGACAGGGCCCACACAGACACACACAGAGGCATGGAAGCACAACCCCTGCCCGAGCTTGAAGGCACATGGGGCCCTTAAGAAATATATGGACAGGATCAGAGGCACCAGATGTGCACACACACAGACACTCCACAAAAACAGAGATACCCACAGACATACTACAGGCACACACATACACGACACACACACATGCACACACACAGATGTGCACAGGCCCATGGCGACACATCCAAGCACAAAGACACATCACAGAAATGTCCAAATACCCACACTCACGGCAAGGTTTCGTCTCAACCTTAACGGCTGGTGTGCTGGCAGGGGAGGGAACAGAAAGTCCCTGTCCTCTGATGGGGAGTTAGAACCACAATTACCTTGCCCCCCACAGCACCCCTAAGCTTCTGCCATGGTGGGTGCCTTGCCACCTGCCCAGCGAGGGGCCCAGTGAACAGAGAGAAGCCAGTGCCCCTCCGGGTCTTGCCTCCCTGACACCCTCAGAGCCCCCCCCCCCCGGCCCCCAAACAGCCGTCTCCCTCAGCCCTGCAGAGCCCGCGCAGGATGTTCAGTACTGGCCAGCCCGACATCCTCACTGAGGGCAATGTCCCCCTGCCACTCCTCTGAGTTGCCAAGAGCCTCTCAGGGGCTGAGGGAGTGGGGGGACTTTCTCTCTTTCCTCATTTTACATACATCCTTTCTTCTCTCTTTTTCTACTTTTTCCTTCCAACCTCCCTTCCCACTTTTCTAGGCCTTTCTTTCTCTCCTACTGTCTCTGCTTCCACTCTTCCTTCCTTCTCTCTCTCCTCCACCTCTTCCTCTCCTCCCCAGGGAGTCTCCTGGGGTCAATCTCAGGCCAGGGGAAGAGTTTAAGATGCATCCTGTTCCCACTACTCCTTCACACCACATACCTGTGGCAAAACCACCCCTGGCTCCTGAACAGACCCAGGGTGAGGTCTCCGGACAAGTAAACTGAGGCACGGGGCAGGGGTACAGCCACTGGGATCCCCTTAGACCTGCAGTCTCACCCCTCTCACTGCACCTGCTTTGGACCCTCAGCTTTTCCTTCTGGAGAATGGGATAGCAAAGAGGAAGGGCAGCTGTGAGGAAGGCCAACAGAAAGCCCATGGCCTTCCACACTTTGCGATCATACCCAGAGCAGGTGGCACAGGAGGGCTGAGGAAATTCTCTGGGGCTCCAGCTGGTAGCACCAGGTTCAAGCTAGGGGGTGGGGGTTCTGTGACATGGGCAAGGTCGGGGTAAAGGACCTCCAGGGATCCTTCCCAGATGTGAAAACCAACATGGCAGATCAGAAGCCGGTTGTTGGCTGCAGCACAGCCCAGCAACCGCTGTGTGACCTTGGGACTCACTCCCCCTCTCTGGGCTCTGGTTTCTTCTTCTGTCAAAGCAGGGAGGTCAGACAGGTGATTCATCGCCAAGGCTCCTTTTGGCTGTGATGGATGGTTCTAGACTGTGGGGAAGGAAGGAAAACAGTGTCCCACTTATCCAAAGAAAATGAGAGAAGCCCGTTTCTTCCACTGCAGGCATGTCAAAGCCCTCGGCATCAGCAGCGTCATTTTGAGGAAATCATCTTAAACGTGAAGAAAAGCTCTCTACACAAAATACATCCACTACATCATTCATCAGGAACGTCCAGAATGTTGAACAAAAGGGGAATATTAAGCAAAAATTATGGCACATCCACTTGATTGGAAAAGCCTGAAGACATTAACCACGGTGTTTATGAAGAGCTGGTTACAAAACAGGAAAAGGCTGGCGTTATTGCCGGCAAAGCAAGCAGGATATACATCTGAATATAGAGGATGACGACAAAGTCTTTAAAAAACAAACCAACCACCAAGTGGAGAAGGACTGGGAAGAACTACAGCAAAATACTAACACTGTCAGAGCCCACTCAGACTGTTAAGAACCTTGCCTATTTTTCTGTTTTTCAGATTTTCGAAATGTATATTTTGAAAAGTTTTTTTTTTTAAAGGATAACTAGATGCCTCCAATTGAGAAACTCTCCGCATTCATTCATTCATTACTGATTCATTCACTCCTGTTTGTTCAGCCGAGCACAGGGCACTGTGAGTGTCTGCCTTGTGACAGACCCTGGGGGCTCTAAGGAAGAAAAAGGCTCCCTGCAACAGAAACTCGTGGTCTGGGGAAGGGAAGGCAGCCCCACACATAACTTCCATTAAGGGGCTTAAGCCATAACGGGTCCTGGGAAATGAGCAGCAATGAACCCTGCCCCGAGAGCTCACCCAGGATTGGCCTCAGCTACCGGAGTCTCATAGTCCAACCCACTGGCCTTGATGGCCAGGCCTTCAGCTGGGTGGGTGGGTGGGGGTGGGGAGCTGGGCAAAGGTTTGGGCAGGAACCAGACAGCTTAGGAATCTCCCCAATCTGGGCAAAGGGTAGGAGGGCCCCCTTTCCCTCCATTCCAGCTCCATAGAAACTCCCCCTCCAGTTCCTGGTGGCCCTGCGTTGAAACCCCTCTTCCCTCCAGGCCACTGCCTGGCTGCCTGACCCTCTCTGGGCTCTGATTTCACCTCCCCACAAGGTCTCTGGGTGAGGCACCACCCAGCCAGGTCCTGTCCCCTTCAAAAAGGGAGTTTAGGGTCTGGAATCTGCTGGCTCCTGTCAACCAGTGTCATGCTGTTAGCACGTCAGAGGGTCCAACAACGTGTCCCTGCTGTGTGGGGGCTGACAGATTTCTGGGGGAGGGTTAACTCTTTCCATTCCTGAGCCAAGACACAAAACAGCCTGAAAACAGTCCAGTTCCCCCCTCCCTCTGAAAAGGTGCCCCCTCCCCCAGGAATCCTCTATTTCAGCAGAGAGGGAGAACTGCTTTCACCTGCCTGGGCTGCCAGCTAGGGGTCTGGCCCTGGCTCTCCACCCCAGGAAGAGAAAGGGGAGGAGGCAGCTTCACGGCCGGCCGTGGGCTGCTCGCCTGGGAATCCAATTAAGGCTGCTTTCCTTGGCTTCTCCAGCCCCCAATCCCCCAGTCAGTCAAGCTAGCCCTTCACCCCTTCCCCGATTCCCCTTCCTTGCCATCTTCCGAAGGAGCCCAAGAATCCGGGAGCTTGGAGTGCCGGGAAATCTCTGACCCAGTGGCCCCCCTTTCAATTGAGCCCCTCCAACTGGGTCCCCCGAAATTTTCTGGGCTAGCACTCCCTTCCCATGGCCCCAGGGGGAAAAGGGAGAAGTAAGTCCCACCACTACCCTTTCCCTTCATCTTCCCCTCCGCCAGGCCCCTGAGGGAGGGGGCAAGGCATCCGGATCTCCGGGTCACCGGAGCAGCGTCTGCTGTGAATCGCAGGAGACAAACACTTCGTCACACAAGCACATCACCCTCGGGATCACCTCTTTCAGCCCGCATCGTACAGGAGGGAGGAGGCTGAGGTTAGAAGGGCCCTCGACGTGCCTGAAGTCAGCCAAGCCCAAGAGGGGCTAGAATCCACGACCCCCCCTCCAGCCTCGAACCCAAGTCTCTCGCCCGCCTCCACCGTGCACCCCCCCAACCCCTTCCTCGCCCCGGCGCCATCCCACGTCAACGTCTCTAACCCAAACAAGCTCCTCTCTCGAGAGCTCTCCTCCCCCTGCTCCGGCCCAGGGTCAGCAGCCCCAGGAGGGACTGAGTTACGACCCCCCCACCCACGGCGGAGGCGCGAGATTTCATTGTCAGCCTGAGCACTCAACCGCGCGTGAGCCCGGGGTGCAGGGCAGAGGCTACCAGCCAGGCTCTGGTGCGGGGAGTGGGGAGTGGTCTCCAGGGGAAGTGTTTGAAGCGGCTCCTGCAGCTCTGTCCAGATCCGGAAGCCGCCGGGGGAGGGAGGAAGGCGGGGGTGGGGAGAGCGCGACCTTAAGCGCTCGCGGGCGGCGAGGAGGGGCCGCGACGGCCGGAGGAAGCGCCCGGAGGCGTCGGGGGCGCCGAGTCCCCCCTGGGAGGCCGCGCTCCCGGGAAGTTTCCCACCGGTTGCCGGGAGCAGGATCGGGCGCAGGGACAGCTCTCCCCCGCCCGACCAGCTTCGGGGCGCAAATTGCGAACTTGAACAGAACTCCTTCCTTCGCCGGCATCCCTCACCTCCCTGTCCGCGGCTAGCAGCCCCGCCATCTCAGCCCCATGCCTTCCGCCAGTGCCACTGTCGCCAAGACCGCTCTCCAATGCTTTGTGGAGGAAAGGGGAGGGGGAAATCCCCAGCACAACCAAACTGCGACCGAAAGCGGCCAAGAAAAAAAAAAGGAAAGAAAGAAATTCCTTCTCCTGAGACCATTCCCTCAACCGGCGTGGAAAACCCCCAAACAGGCAAATCCGCAACTCCAGCCAGGATCGCGGCGCGGCGGGAGGGGTGTCCGCGGCGGGCGGCGACCCCCGCCGGCAGCCCTGGGTTCGGGGCAGGTCTGAGCGCGGCGCGGGGCCGGGGGCTCAGGGAGCCCTCGCGCCCGGAGCGCCGAAGACACAAAGCTCCGCCGCCAACAATACCTGCGGGCTCCTCCTGGGTCTCCCGGGCGCCGGCGCTGCGCGTCTCGCCGTCTCCCTTTCCCCGCCGTCTCTCTCCTCGCGCGCGCTCTCCCCCTCGCCTCTTCCAGAACGCGGCGGCCAGATGAGATCCTTGGGAGAAAAAAATGTGAGCGCTCGCACGATTCCTTTCTCTCGCCAGCCGCTCGCGGCGGCCCCAGGCTCGCTCCTCTCCCTCGCGCTCCCGCGCGCGCCGCGCCTCTCGCGCCCCGCGTTTCCTTCTTAGCAGCCCCTGCGAGCGCCCTCAGTAGCCATTATTCACGGGCCGCCGGGGGACAGGAGGTAATTAGAGACGGCCCCGTGGCCGCATCCACTCGGCAAGCGCGATGCGGGCGCGGGGCGCGCGCGGGGAGGGGCGCGCGACGAGGGGGCTTGGCTGCGCGCAGCCCGCGCCCCAGACGCGGGGGAGGGGGGCGGGGGAGGAGGGGGCCGGGAGGGAGGAGGCGGGGGAGGAGTGGTGAGCTCGGGCAGGGAGAGGGAGGAGGGGGCGCCGGGGAGACGCTCCCGCGGCTCTCACCGCGGGGGCTCAGGGTCACCGGCTGCGAAGCTTCGAGCTCTTAGGGACTGGGGGGTGTGCGTGTGAGTGTCTGTGTGTGCGCGCGCGCGGGCGTGTGTGTGTCAAAGACAGAGGAGGGGCGGGAGGGAACGCTTTAATATTTTTCCAGTGACTTACGAGCCTGCGGGTGAGCTCCTGGCTGTGCGTTTAGGTCCGTGTGTGTATCAGTGTGGCTGTGTATTTCTGGCCCGCCCTACGCGTGAATATCACGGGCTTTAGGGCGGGGGGGTGGCTCTGGATATAAGTGAATGTGTTTCTGGGTCTCGGCGGGACTGAGTGATGCGGTGCCTGCGTGGGGCTGCGTCTGTGCGATTGTTTATAGAGGGGTTTGTGACTGCGTGAGGTACTGCGTGGGTGGGACTGCGCCTGTGTGGGGTTGTGTTGTGTATGCGGTTGTACCTGCGTGGGGCTGAGTGTTCAGAGAGACGCTGTGCGTCCGTGTGGGTCTGATTGCGAGTGGCCTTGCGGTTGTGTGGGGCTGTGAGGCTGCGCATGTAGGGGCAGTGCGCCTGTGCGGGGCTTTGGGTTGGCGAGAGGCTGTGGGGGGTGTCTGCAGGCGGTCGTGTGTGTGGTTGCGTTCTGCGTGGGGTCTGAGGCCTGGCGGGTGGGGGCCAGCCCTCGTGGCGTCTGGGCTCGCACCGCGGCAGAAGAACCGCTTAAGGCGCGAACCGGCAGCGCTGGGGTCGGGGCGCAGCGCGACGTAGTAGCGGGGGCGGGAGAGAGAAGGCGGAGAAGAGGGGGGCTTCATCCCGCGCCTCCCCTCGCCGCATCAGAGACGCAGCTTGGAGATCCTGCTACTTGCCGGCCCCGCGGTCCTAGAGGCACAGGGTTTGGGAGACCCTGTCCAACTGGGGGAGACGCCTACGGGCCAGGGACAGTGGGGACTGAGATTCAAAGATCCTGGGGCAGCCCAGAAACGCGCGGCAAGGACTGCCCAGAGAGGCGGGTCGCGGCCCGGAAACAGCCGAGGACTAGGCCGAGACAAAGAAGAGTGGGCCGGTGGGGGGGGGGGGCTTGGGGCCAAACCGCGCCTCCTGGTTCCCCCGCGGCGGAGCAGCGCGTGGAGCCTGGCGGCGGTGGCGCGGCCCCTCTTCGCCCTAGTCCTGGGAGCCTCTCCAGAGCCCTAGGGGCACGTAATTACGCGCCCCAGGGCGGGACCGCGTAAGGGGGAGGTTCTGAGAGCAGCTGGCGGGCGCTGAGCCCCAGGGCAGTGATTGAGCGCTCGGCTGGCCAGCCCCTCTCCAGGCCGCTCGACGCCCACGCAGCCATTCATTCATTCATTCATTCATTCATCCATCCATCCATCCGCCCACCTTTCTATGCATCCACGTGTCTGTCCATCTACCCTATTTACCGAGACAGGGATCACACATATGTGTCAGACCTGGCTCCTTCCACTTTCTCTCAACGGCCAGTCTGTCCCTCTCACTCTCCTTGGCCCCCCACCTCCACTTCCTCCTACTTAGTCCCCTCTCTGCTCTGGCAAGAGCCACCCCAGGACCTCTGTCACACTTGGGTTTTGCAGATGAGAGATCTCAACTCCCTCTCCCCTGCCTGACCTCCTACCCTGCCCCTACTAAAATATCCATACATCCTACAACCAACACCATCCATCATTATGTGCCAGGTGGGTGTGGGCACCTACTACTGTGTGGCCTTCCCTGAAGCCTAGTGGGGCCTCCTCATACATGGCAGGCCACAGGCAGCCCAGGCCCCTGTGGCCTGGGGATGGGGAGGTGCATAAGGGGTGTGTGATACCACTGTTGTACCTGTAGGCCTGCAGCAGAGAGCTGTGAAGGGCCTGGTGGCACAGAGGACACCAGAACCCTAGTGTCCTGAACTGTGACTCCCAAACCCACCATTTGTACTGTGTCAACTGGGAAACTAAAAACAGATTCCTGGGCTCTAGCCCAGACCTAGTCACCTGGATGCTGAGAGCCTTCACACACATTGTTCCTCCTGCCTAGAAATCAGCATTTTTACTGCAGGCTTAGGAACCACTGGCATGGAATATTTTTACAGCCTTCCCAGACCCCTCAGTGCTGCTGCCCGGGGCCTGGCCCACTCCATATCCACCCAAAGAGCAGCCCCTCTATCAGAAACGAATCCCTAGGGGCCTGGGCAGTGCCAGCTCCTCTTTGGGCTCTGGTCTTCAAATGTGGGGCTGCTTAGCTCTGTCTTCAGTGACCCCACCTGGGAACCAGGCTCACTCGGTCCTGATGGTAAGCCAGGAGATGCCTCTGAGTGCACTATTAAGGCTGGTGACAGAGAAGCCCAAATCCCTGCTGGGGACCACCAACCCAGCCACAGACTGACCCCCTTCACCTGTCATAGTGACTCCTGACCCTTGCTCTCAGCCCCAGACTGTCCCTGTCACACTCTGACTCAGCCACCTCCTCCATGCAGCCATCCTCAAGGCCAAGACTGCCAGAGGGAGTATGAGGATGGCAGTGTGGCCACTCTTCTTCTGGAGGACAGGGACAGGTTTTCTTCCCTCCCCTCCCCAGTGTCTGAGTGATCAGAAGAAGGAAAAAGTCCTCCCAGTGGATGATGACACCCCTAACAATCAGGTCCTACTACCTCCTGACCTCATGTCCCACCTGTTGCCCCACTCACCACGCCCCTCCCTATCCCTGAATTCACTAGGAACACTCTGATCTCAGGGCATTTGCACTTGCTGGTCCCTCTGCCTGGAATGCTTTTCCCACCTTCTCATGTGCCATATGATGTACCTGTTTATGTATTTGATGGGAATTTTTGTCTGTTTGTTCCTTGGTGTATCCTCCATACCTGGAATCGTACCTGGTACACATTCCATAAGCATTTGTTGAATGAATGAGTGAGTGAATGAATGAAAGAATGAGGTTTAACTAAGCCCTCTTCCTGTAAGCCTGACCCAGCCCACGGTTTCTCTTCTTTGAGCCAACATCCCTTTGAGAAAATGGAGACTAGGGGATGGAAAACATCAGGCCCAAGACAGGTCACTCAGAGAGTACCCTTCACAGATTCTGCATTATGGGATGTGTCGTAGGGGACTCAAGGGATGGTGGGGTGGGGGGTGACTTGTCCCCAAAAAGAGCAGAATCCTTTATCTGTTCTGGGGGCCTCTCTTGTTCCATGGCTCCCCTGAGAATTCCTGGAGCTCCTGGGGAAGTCCTGGGGCAGTGGGGTGGAGGGGTCCAGGTTCAGAAGGGCTGTCATTCACATCTGCTAATGGGGAATGGACATCCTACCTGGCCAGGGTCCTTCCACAAGTGTTATCATGGAGGGTCACAGGACAGCACCCTAAGGTCAGGATCTGCCCATCCCAAGAGGAGGAACCCAGGCTCAGAGTCTGCAAAGAACTTTCCAAGGTGAGCCCACCTGACTCTAAGTTTCAAGGGCAGCCTTGCTTACCTCCACCTAGCACAGTGCCTGGCACACCGTCAGAGCAACAGCTCAACATGGATCAAATGAATGGATGGAGTGGTAGCATCAAGATTCAAACCTAAGTCTTCATGGCCCCAAACCCTTGTTTATTCTATCATACCCTACTGGCAGGATTCCATGGGATCGTGATGGCAGCACCCGGCTCCGGCTCCACAGATGTTGGGGAAACAACTAGCGGAGGATGCCGCCTGGCTGGCAGGCTTCCTGCTTCCTGAGATCTGACCTCACCTTCCACCAAGTGAGTCCTGTCCCAGGAGAGATGGGATTCTCCCTGCCTGGCTAGAGGTCGAGCTCTATGGGGCAGGGTGGGAGTGCTCACAGGCTTAAAGGGCTCAGTGCTTCCTGGTGAGGTGTGGCTGTGTTCAGGAGAACTGGGGTCTGAACAGGCCAGCCCCTTTTGTTTGCCCAGCACCATCTGAATAGCTGCTTTCATGTGAAGTGTGTGTCCAGACACCGTTCCAGGGTTAAATAATAAATAGGAGCCAGGAGGGAGACTGGAGAGGCCGGATGGGTAGAGGGCTGGGGACTCCAACCAGGGACAGGGGGCAGCCAAGGATGGGGCTCACTGACAGGCCACCAGGGACAGGATTAGCCAGGGGCCATGCAGATGGGAACAAGGGGCAGGGAAGTCCACTAGTCCGGGCAGGTACACTGAGACCCAGAAGTCATGTTCAAGCTCAGCCCTGGACCGATAACCCTGGAAGTTTGCAGGCCTGGGGTCAGAGGTGGGCCAGTCTTTAACATCTATTCCAAGCACACTTAATTGTGTAATGGGACAGCAATTTCAAATCTATGTATCTTCCCCCACCCCATCAGTCAACCTCCCCATTTCAGATACTAGGTTCACTGAGATCCAGACTTGACTTGTCCATGATCATACAGCTTGAAGGTGGCAGAATTATTTATCCATCGGTTTGGCGTGTGTGTTTTTGTGTGTACACAGTTTTGAGATGGGGTCTCTTTCTATGTTGCCTAGGCTAGTCTCGAACCCCAAAGCTCAAGTGATCCTTCTGCCTCAGCCTCCCAAATAGCTGGGACTATAGGTACATAAGCATACCAGGCATAGTACATATTTACTGAATACCTACTATGTGCCAGGTAGCATTCTATATGCTGGGAATTCAAGGCAAGGAACAAGACAAAGCTTTCATTCTAGTCTTGAGACAGAGAAGAAACAGAAAGAATAAGTAAATGAAGGATAGGTTTACATTAGATGAGGCGTGCTGTGGAAAAATAAATAAAGCCAGGGAAGGCAGCTAGGAGCACTAGGAAGGGGCGGTGTTTCTACGCTGGGTGGTCAGGCTCATACTTAAGATCACTTGGGAACAGACTTGACTGACTAAGGAAGCAAGGCATGCAGATATCTGGGGGCAAAGCTGTGCAGGCAGAAGAGGGAGTGCAAAGGCCCTGAGGTAGCAGCCAAGCTGGATTTTCAAGGAAGGACCAAGAGGCTGGTGTGGCTGGAGTGGAGAGAGCCAGAAGAGACGGGGACAGAGAAGGGCCAGGGCTCACACCTGCACACTATCTTAAGGACATTGGCTCTTACAGTGAATGAGATGAGAAGTTTCTGCAGTGTTTGAGCAGGGGAGGGACACGCTTTCCCAAGGGTCCTCACAGTTAATCCCTGGCTTAAAGGGAACAAAAGTGGGTTCAGAGCAGGAGAGGGGAAGCCATAAGGTGGCCCTACATTAGTCCAGGTGGGCAGTGATGGGGTCTGGCCAGGGTGGGGCCCACAGGAAGGTGTCAGATTCTGGCTGTGTTTTGAAGGCAAGGCTAACAGGATTCGCTGATGCATTCGGCCTGATAGATGGCTAGAGCTGCTGGGATGCACCATTCAAGCCGGTAGGTCTAGGGCAGCCCCCCAACACACACACCTGGGGCTGTTGGGAGAGCAAATGAAATGCCTCAGGGAGGAACTAACCACCCCCCTGCCCATCTTCCTCAGCCTGCACCATGCTGCCTCCAACAAGGAAATGGCCTTCATGCTGATCGGAAGGCTTGGAAAAACTGCTGAAGAGGCCTCAGTTTTAGCACGAGTACTGGGAGCTATGCCCTGCCTGGGTCACCTGTTCCAGTCACCTTCCCACTTCCCAAGACTCCATATCCCTTTTCACCAGCGTGCTGATCCAGCGTGCTGCCAGCCCTCCCGCTGGCCCTCTTCCCCCGTGGACCTGGTTTTGTCTCCCAGAGCGACCAAGCTGATCAACCCCACAAATCTCTCTTTCGGCGTCCATCTCTGGAGCCCACCGTGTGCCCGGCGTTGTTGGGGCTCTGGGGGACATCAGTGAACAGAACAGACATCCTTGCCCTCGTGGGGCTGGGTGGTCATTCAGCAATTACAGCCCTGTTCCTTTTTCTTCCCATCAAAACCCTCTAACACCAAGCACTTCCCGAACGAGCAGAGCTACCATGTGAAACCAAGAGCAAAACACTCAGAAAAGGCTTTCCTTTGAATGCAAAAAGCTCAGTATTTTCATTGATATGGAGGGGAGAGCCATTGGGTGTATGAAGATCTAAGTTCCCTTATGTTTCTGGAACATTTTCAAATGTTTGTGTTCCCCTCAGTCCCTCCACCCAAATCCAGGATGGAGGCTGATCTGGGATCTTTAGTGCAGGTCCTGGCCGGAGTGGTGTCTGCCTCTCCGGCCCGGCGGCGAGGGGGAGCATGTCTCAGTCTCTGCCCCACCTGGGGTCTGCCCAGGAACGCTGGTGCCAGGCCAAGACCAGGTCTGTTTCCAGCTGCCTTTGATCTGAACAATTTTTGCTCTCTTCCGTCTATTATTTTCCCTGGCAGCTGTGTGTCTGTGTGTATGTCCATCTTTCCGGTGGGAGGCCACCAGGTGAGGTCAGTGCAGCCCTAGGCTCACAAAAGGGCAGAGTCCGTGTCTAGGCCCCCTCAATGCAGACCCTGTTCACTGGATATGGGCCCCAGGAGGGGGACCCCACCTGCAGACCTGTGACCTCGCCTCCCCGGCCCCACAGCCTCCTTCTCCTGGGCTGTCCAGGCTGAGGCAGTGCTCACTGGTCTTTCTACACTGGGATCCTGGAATCTGTCACCTCCCCTGTCATGGGCATCCACCTTCCTTTCTCAGCACCAGCATCTGAGTGAAGTGGGAGCGGCTGGGCTTGGAGGAGGCAAGGCCCGGAGCTCAGAGGGCCCAGGTGGGGGGCGGGAGGTGGCTGAGGATGAAAGGGGAAAGAGGAGGGCTGGGCAGCTGGAAGGGAGATCGCCTGGGGAAGGGGAGGAGGCTGAGAGCAGATGAAGGAGGGAGGAAAGAGAGGCAGGGAGAGGGAAGGGGGCAACAGAGCCACAGGGCTGGGCACCAGAGGGACCCGGATGAGAGGCTCCCAGAGAGGGCTTCCCATGGAGAGGACTGCCCCTGCTTGCTCTGGCATGGTCCTGGGTCCCAGGTGCCCTTGACCCCTGGCTATGACAAAGACACATCAGCCTCACTCTTGGCCACGGCCCTGGGGACAGCTCAGCCATGGGCCTGCCTGGTGCCCAGCAGGGCTCAGGCCTCCTTGCCCTGCTTTCTTGCCCTACCCCTTTCTATGCCCAAGGTTCCAACCCACCCCTTGGCCACTGGGGCTGGGGACAGTGGTGCAGCTGAGGCCTAGCCAGTCCTCTGTGCCAGACTGATCCTTAACTTCAGCCACAGGCTGACCCCTAGTCACAGCAGTAGCCATGTTCTGACTCTTGACCCCAGTCACAGTGTGATCCCTCCCCCATCCCAACCACAGACTGACCCCTACCCTCTGCCATAATCAGACTTCTGACCCTAGCCATAGTCTCCAGCCACAGCTGACATCTGGCCACTGCTGGTCAGTGGTGGAGCCCCACTGCAGTGACCATCCTGGGACACACTCCATGGGCCATCAGGGGCCATGGAGGGAGGCCAGGAGGGCCCAGCTCAGTGCCATTTCACCCAAGGCGAGCAGCACCACTAATCCTGCAAGTGCCCCACGCTGAGGCCATGGGACTGAGGTAACCAGAGCAGAGTCCAGCAGCACCAGGCAGGAGGGCAGTCCCTCAGGCCTGCCTGGGCCAGTGCATGCAGGCCACAGGCCAGACCATACGGAGACACACCCGCCACCAGGCACACCCAGAGTCAGGCAGACCTACACACACACACACACACACACACACACACACACACACACACACCCTCTACATACACAGACCCACAACAGCCCCTCTGTGCAAACATACATGAAAGAGACACACTGATACCAACACACAAAGAATAGGCACAAAGCCAGACACATACTCATACACACAACCATACATGCACACACATGCACAGACCCCCCCACCCCCCCCACCCCAGGCTGGGCTCCAGGGACAGCTGCCCTTTCTTGCCCAGGCACAGTCCCTCCAGCCCAAGAAGGGGAACGGTGACAAGACCCCTCCTCATCCTCTCCTGAGAGAAGCTGAGGAAACTGAGCTAAGCACCCAGGACTAGGACGCCAGGCCCAAGTCCAGGCTGTGCCTCTGGGGGACTGAAGGGCAGTCACAGCCCTGCCCTGGCCCCCAGTAGCTTCCTCCGCCTGCCTGAGAGGAAGCCTAGCAAGAGTGTGGGGCACCATCTCCCCCAAGCTCAGGGCAGCCACCGATGCCCCCACTTACAGGGAAGACACCTGAAGCCTGGGGAACTGTGCCCTGTCACCCAGAGGATCAGGGTGGTCAGGACATGCATAAATACAAATACGCCACCAGGTAGAAACACGGGCATGCACATCTGCGCGTACACACACTCACAACCATACAGACACGTACACTTACACGCACAGAGATGTGTACACATCATCGTGACACAGGCACACCTAAGGACACACCCAACCCTAACTAACCCTAACCCTAACCCTTTTCTACCTGAGTTCACACATGCCCAGGTGTCAGTCACCTGCCTTCACACATCTTTTGCTCTCTGACCCCAGGCAGCCCCAGGAAGGGGAGGACCCCAAGATCTGTGGGTATCTCAACCACTTCTGAGGTGACTTCTCCAGCCCCTTCCCGCTCAGCTCAGAGCTCCATAGGCCCCCTTCCCTGGACTTGGGGCTTTTCGTGGCCCCAGCTGGGTGAAGACCCCTGACGTCTCCGGGCCCGGGCTGGCTATGACATGCCCTTAAGACTTTGGCATGGCTTGGACAGCTCCCTCTCCGCTAAGGGAGACCCAGCCCCCCCCCCACCTCAGCTTGTCATTCATGAAATGGGACAAGAGCGTGGTGCACAGCCTTTCAGGACCTCTCCACTGCCGACCCCTGATTGGGAGGGTAAAGACCAATCAGACAAGAGGAAGAGGACATGGAACAGAACACCTGGGATTCCCGGGGGCTTCTGGACCCCCACAGAGACTCCAAG
Organism: Tarsius wallacei; assembly: GCA_963574415.1. Classification (NCBI taxonomy): domain Eukaryota; kingdom Metazoa; phylum Chordata; class Mammalia; order Primates; family Tarsiidae; genus Tarsius; species Tarsius wallacei. Next base: position 23,261 of record CAUYQG010196871.1, read on the forward strand.
TTCCCATCTGCAAATGAGTGAGGGCTCAGTCCTCTCAGCTCTGTGGTGAGGACCCGACTAGGCTTAGCTGCTGTGGTGGGGCAGGTTGAGTCCCGGGGAACAATCAAAGGGGAAGGCCTTTTCAGGGACCCCTCAATCAGCAGAGATCGCCCCTGGGAGAATGGAAAAGAAAATTCTCAAAATGGGCTCTTGCAGGGCGAGGGGCCGGAGAGCCACTTGCGGCTGCGCTGTTTGAACTGTTACCACATGAACATATGAGGAAGGAGCGGAGAGAGGCGATGACCACGACGGTTCTCATGCTTTCCCTCTTGGTTTGGCTTCACCCCAGAACTCTCTGCGGCACCCAGGTGACTGCACGTGGGAGGGTGGCGTGCAGAGCTGGAGCTGGCTGTGGTGCCAGCTCTGCTGAGCTCCCACATGGATGCCTCTCAGCAATCCTTTGAGGTGGGTGTCCTCGGCCCATTTGAGAGATGTGAAAACTGAGACTCTAAGAGCAGAAGAGACACGCACAAGGCCTGGAGGACTCCAGGTGGAGTCTGGACCACTGCCCTGTCTCAGGAGCCTCTCATGGAGTTCACAACAGGACTCAGCTCAGAGCAGTTCAAGCCAGGCACGTGTGCAGGGAAAAGGGCTAAAACCCAGCTCCAGTGCCCCCTTGGGCTCTCCAGGAGAGTATTGGGTGGTAATGGGGGGACTTCTGTCCTTCCCACACAACCTTAACCAGGAAAGACGCTGCCCCTGCCCACCCCCACGGCAAGGCCTGGCTCTGGCCCACCCTGGCTGTGTGTCCCTGGGCAGTGCCACACTCTCTCTGGGTTCCGGTTTCCAGAGCTGAGGAGGGATGCTGTTTCTGCTCCCGCTTATTTAACAGAGGATGATGTGGGCGGGATGGAAAACAGCCTTCTAAACTGGGAAGTCCATGAGGTGGAAGGCAATGTTACTATCTCTCTCCCTAAACTTAGTAGAAAGCTCCTGGGCTGAGAAAGAGCACCCTCCCCAAGCCAGCACCTGAGACGAAGCAGCTCCAAGCCGAGACAAGGATACTTCATCAACACACTGACGGGGCCAGAGCCAGGCCCAACCAGCATTTCCTCCCTGTCCTGTTTCTATACACGTCTGCAATGGAGAGGCTGTTTATTGAGCGGCTTTCTTATACAACCCACAGCACCCCAGAATGTATGCCAAGAGACTCACACTCACCTGCCTCACATGTTTCTAGGCCTCAGTGGTTTTCCCTTTAAAATGGGGGGAAGGCTGGGCATGGTGGCTCACACCTGTAATCCCGGTACTTTGGGAGGCCAAGAGCTTGAGACCAGCTTGGGTAGCACAGTGAGACCCCCAACTCTACAAAAATAAACATAAACAATTAGCCAGGCTACTCGGGAGGCTGAGATGGGAGGATCGCCTGAGCCTAGGAGTGCAGGGCTGCAGCATCCAGCCTAGGCAACAGAGTGAGACCTTGTCTCAAAAAGTAAAAAATAAAATGGAGAGCATAGCAGGGCCTCACTGTGCTGAGGATAAGCAGAAATCAGTACAGGAGAGACCGTGGGGTTTGCTACGTCACGAGCCCTTGATGGATGTTGGCTCTGATGATCATTCCCACCTGGCCTGTGGAGAAACTTGCGTTTTCAACCTCTGGAACTATTATCAAGTTCCAATTTCGCAGGAACAGCCTGAACACTGAATTGGAAATCCTCCTCGGCAGCGCTGCTGGGGCAGAGGCCCACCCACGCTTCGTCCCTAGTGCGGGATGACCACCGACACGTACTCTGGGCTATGGGTCCCCCAGTCTCTCCACAACCTCCCGAAAGCCAGGGCAGGGAGGGGCCTTGGAGCCCCTTGCTGCAGACCCAGAAACCGGGGTTCAGAAAGGGAGCTGAGGAAGCAACAGGAAGACAGATTTCGCCTCCATATAAGGAAGAGCTTGCTGACAGGCAGAGCTGCCCAGAAATGGAAGGAGTGAGTTGCCTGGGGAGGTGGTGAGCAACCTGAGGCTGAAGGCATGCAAGCAGAAAAGGGCAGTCTCTGGATGGAGGCGTCATGGGTGGCTGCGATGCCACCCAGGGGAGGGCCGCAGGGATCACTGGTCCTGTGACTTGACCAAGGCCATGTGAGCAGGAATGGAATTCCAGAGGTCAGAGCCTGGGCCAGCGCAAGTGTGCTCCTGCTCCCGGCTGCCCACAAGGTCGCTGCGCAGCCAGACAGATCAGCAAGGGCTGGGGTCAGAGGCTGAGCCCCGCCAGGTGAATCCCCTCCCCTCAGAGTACTTATTTTTTTTTTTTTTAAGGGAGAATGCCCACTTTTAATTTTCAAAAGCTGAACAGTACACAAAAGTAGAAAGACAAAATAATCCAAATCCCTCTCAGCCTATGACAGTTACTGTTAATACTTCCTTACGTTCTTTTCTTCTTAAAATGTATTATTAATGGCTGAGCCCTGTAATCCCAGCACTTTGGGAGGCCGAGGCAGAAGGATTGCTTGAGCCCAGGAGTTCAAGACACGCCTGGGCCCCATAGCAAGACCTCGTCTCTACAAAAAATCAAGACATTAGCTGGGCGTGGTGGCACGTACCTGTAGTCCCAGCTACTTGGGAGGCTGAAGAGGCAGGACTGCTTGAGCCCAGGAGTTTGCGGCTGCAGTGAGCCGTGACCATGCCACTGCACTCCAGCCTGGGCGACAAAGTGACACCTCAACTCAAACAATGATGGTTATTATTATTTTGAGATAAGATCTTGCTGTATCACCCAGGCTCTGGTCTTGAACTCCTGGGCTCAGGCAATCCTCCTGTCTCAGCCTCCCAAGTACTAAGACTACAGGCATGTGCCACCACACCCAGTACCTTACAATGTTTTCTATGTGTGCCAATTTTAGTGGGAAAACCTGATGTGCTTAAAAAAAAAAATTTTTTTTTTGAGTTACAATTCACACACCATAAAATTCACCCCTTTAAAGTGGACAACTCAATGGTTTGGGGGATATTTACAGAGTTGTGCAACTGTCACTGCCATCTATCGATCGATCGATCGAACATTCCCATCCCACTCCCACAAAGAAACCTGTACCCATCAGCAGTCACTCCTCATTCTCTTCTTCCTCACCTTGGTCCTAGCAACCCCTAGTCTATTTCCTGTTTTTGTACATTTGTCTATTGTTACTTGCCTATATGTGATCCTGGGTGACTGGCTTATTTCACTTAGCATGGTCTTTCTATTTCATTTCTGTTTGTTGCCAAATAATATTTCATTGTGGATATAGCACATTTTGTTTATCCATTCA
>CAUYQG010196874.1:0-32046 GCA_963574415.1 Tarsius wallacei
TGCCACTGCCTTCCAGCCTGGGTGACAGAGTGAGACTCCTACTCAAAAGAAAAAAAAAATGTTTATACTGACAAAGTGAAAAGGGCCTGTGGCCTTTGTAATGGAATTGGCACAGTCAGCAAAGCTCAAGGTAGCCTGCTGGATAGGAGGGCTCAGGTTCAAAACCACTGAACTTTTTACAAAGGTCTGTGCTACCCCTGGACCTTGGGCCAGTTTCGACCCCCAGTTTTCCCATCCCTGAAATGAGAGGATAATAATACCTAATTCACATTTTAAGGAATTAGTTGAAAAAAGCCCCTTTCAACATTTAAGAGGCTATGTACACAACCTGACTCCTTTTCTTCACTGCTTTTTTATTCTGAAGAGTTGCAATTAATGATTAGCTGCTAATAAATCAATCTGAATTTCTTGAGTCGGAGTCTCACTCTGTCACCCAGGCTGAAGTGCAGTGGCATGCTCATGGGCCACCACAGCCTCAACCTGCTGGACTCAAGCGATCCTTCTGCTTCAGTCTTCCAAGTAGCTAGAACTATGCACGCCACCACGTCTGGCTAATTGTTTGATTTATTGTAGAGACGAGGTCTCACCAAGTTGCCCAGGCTGGTCTCAAACCCCTGAGCTCAGGCATTCTCTTGCCTGCACCTCCCAAAGTGCTGGGATTACAGGGGTAGCCACCGTGTCCGACTCAATCTGAGTTTCACAAGAAAGTGATACCAGCTAGCCTTGGTAGCCAGTAATGACTATTCCTGTTGTCTTCTGTTTTGGGTATTCTCAATGACCCAGACCAGAGCAGTATGTGTTTTATAAGTACTGTTGTATACATTGCAGGCTTATGGTCTGTGCTCCTAACTTAAAGAATAGGTTAAACTAAACCCATCATTAAGTTACTTTTTCTTTGTGCCTAGGTGATTTTTTTATGCTTGTGGGGCTGGGACCCAATTTAAAAAAAAGGGAGGCTGAGGTGAGTGGATTGCCTGAGCCCGCAGGTTCGAGACCCGCCTGGGCAACTTGGTGAGACCCCATCTCTACAATAAATCAAAAAATTAGCCGGGCGTGGTAGCGCACGCCTGTAGTTCCAGCCACTTGGAAGGCTGAGGCGGAAGGATCACCGGAGCCTAGCAGGTAGAGGCTGCGGTGGCCGGGAGCGGCCACTGCACTCCAGTCTGGGCGACAGAGTGAGACTCCAACTCAAAAAAAAAAAAGGGAAGTTTCCACACTTGCCATAGGAAGCCATCATAAACTTGTGGGCCAGGACCCTTCATCACAACAAAAAACTCAATCCCAGTGACTTGTCCAGAGCTGGAACTGCTAGAGAGCCCTCCTCCACCACACCCCTCTCGGCCAGGAACCCACCCATCCAAACTTCTCAGTTTGGACCCTGTAGCCAAAACTGGGTTCTCTTTTCTAAAACCCATAGCTTCTAGGTTTTCTCTGACGGCGTTTGTCCTATTCTATCTAAAATAACAGGCTGTGCAAGGTGGCTCATGCCTGTAATCCCAGAACTTTGGGAGGCCAAGGTGGGAGGACTGCTTCAGCCCAGGAGTTCAAGACCAGCCCGGGCAACATAGTGAGACCTCGTCTCTACAAAAAAAAAAAAAAATCAAAAAACTTAGTCAGGCACGGTGGTGTGTACCTGTAGTCCCAGCTACTCAGGAGGCTGAGGCAGAAGGATCGCCTAAGTCCAGGAGGTCGAAGCGGGGGTGAGCCATGATTGTGTCACTGCACTCCAGTCTGGGTGACAGAGTAAGATACCAACTCAGAACAAAAACAAATAACAATTATTCAGGATATTCCCCTCTCCTTGCAAAGTCTTGAAGCCTCTGTAGCTGTCCACGTGCACTGCTTATGCCATGGTGGGACCTGAATAATGTCCAGCGAGTCTGCCCCTGAAACTCCCTTTGTGAGCAGTCCCAGCTTGGCGTGGCTGGCCCTCGCATTTATCCCTCTGGAGAAGGAGGGATGAAGACCGGTTTTGACCTTCAGGGTTGGAAGAATCTTCAAAGACAAAGAGCAGTGTGCTGTCCAAGAGAAGGATGACATCAGAGGAAGAGCAGCGAGGCCAGTCTTTAGGCTGGAGGCAAGCTGGAGTCATTGGGGCTAGAGAGAAACAAGAAGCCACATAAAGAGGGCCTCTGTCCTGCTCAGCCTGGTGGTTTCTAACAGCACTGGATTACAACTCTAGCCCGGGTTTATTGAGCACTCGTCGTGGGCCAGCACTACATCCATTACCTTGTTTAAGTTGCTCAGCATCCTGTAAAGTAGAAAGTGCTATTATCCCCACTTATAGAGGAAGAAACAGAGGCACAGAGAGGTTAAGCAACTTGCCTAAGTCCTATAGCTAGTGAAGTGACAAAACCAGGATTTGGCTGCGGGCATTTTCATTTCACAGCCAGCTTAGCCTGGTTCTTGCGTGTCCTTCCAGATCCGTATGTCCCCCAGAAACTGACCCCTGCAGACTTGGGCTCCCGTGCTGACTGGCAACCAGTTGGACTCATCAGTGGGAGGCTGGAGCAGAGAGGTCAGGGCCTTTCCCCCAAGATCCATGACGACAGCCCCTCTCCAGGGCTCCGGCCACTCCTCCCACCCCTTCCCACAGAGAAGAAGTAGTCATTCACTTGAGTCTCTTCATTGGAGTCATCCAGGGTACATTCTGCTACCGCCACCCACACTCGCTTCATGATGCGTCACACAGATTACAACAGCAGTGGTGGCAGAAGGTATCTCCATACAAATCAAATAAAGTTCCTGAGTGCTAGAATATTATTTTTTTCTTGAGACAAAGTCTCACTTTGTCATCCAGGCTAGAGTGCCATGACATGATCATGGCTCATCACAGCCTTGACTTTCTGGGTTCAGGCAATCCTGCCTCAGCCTTCCGAGTAGCTGGGACTACAGGTGCATACTACCACATCTGGCTAATTTTTAAAAATTTTTTTGTAGAGACAAGGTCTCACTATGTTGCCTAGGCTTAGAATATTACTTTATCAGCCGGGCTCGGTGGCTCAGCCTGTAATCCCACGCCTTGGGAGGCTGAGGTGAGTGGAATGCCTGAGCCTGCGGGTTCAAGACCCGCCTGGGCAACTTGGTGAGACCTCATCTCTACAATAAATCAAAAAATTAGACGGGTGTGGTAGCGCACGCCTGTAGTTCCAGCTATGGAAGGCTGAGGCGGAAGGATTGCTGGAGTCCAGCAGGTCGAGGCTGTGGTGGCCAGGAGCAGCCACTGCACTCCAGTCTGGGCGACAGAGTGAGACTCCAAATCAAAAAAAAAAGAATATTACTTTATCATGCAAAACAGCTGGTAAAATACAAGGTATAAATCTTGTTTGGACTGTGATCCAAACCAACCAATCATGAAAACTATCCGTGACATACCTGGGGAAATTTGAACACTGACTGAATACATGATGATATTAAATAATTCTTGGTCAGGTGTGGTGGGTCATGCCTGTAATCCCAACACCTTGGGAGCCTGGGCAACATAGCAAGATCTTGCTTCTAAAAGGAAAAAAAAAAGTCAGATGTAGTGGCATATGCCTGTAGTCCCAGCTACTAGGAAGGGTGAAGCAGGAGGATCGCCTGAGCTCGGGAGGTGAAGACTGCAGTGAGACATGATCATGCTACTGCGCTCCAGCCTGGGTGACAAAGTGAGACCTTGACTCAAAAACTAATAAAAATAAAAAATAAAGACTTCTTGTTCATTCCTTGCAGGTGTGCTCGCGGCACTCTATCTATGTCTAGGGAAGTCCTTATGATTTAGGGACACAGGCTGAAATCTCGACAGGTTTTAAGGCAATGAAGGAAGTGGGAAGAGCTAGAAAGGAACAACGCTGGGCCTTTCTCTTCTCTCAGCTAAGTCCCTGCAGAGGGCCGGCACAATAATCACAAGAAATGATGGCTGGGATTTGTTTCAAAATAATAGGGGGGGCAGGCGGAGGAGGCGGAGGCTGCAGGGGAAACATCACTGGCCATGAACTGGCAACTGTCAAGGTTGCACGACAGGGAGCTGGGCTAGGGGTGGTCAGTATCCAGTGCCCTTCTCCCCACGGGTAACATGTGCTTGGTGTTTTCCATAATAAAATGTGACATAGGTAACCTCACTTCTGAGGGCCCCTGGAGGAGGCAGAGAGACAGCTAAAAAACTGGCAGACACACTCCAGGTGGCTGAAGCAAGGACACAAGAGGCCTAGATTCGAAGTGACTCCCCATGAGAGGCCAGGGACAAACAAAAACCACAGCACCTGCAACACGCAGACAGGGCTTCCCCCTGAAGACTCTGCTTTTCCACGCTGCTTCTCACACCAGAAACCCTCCAGCAGGCTCAGGGGTTGGGAGGGGGTCTGAGGGACAGAGGGGGCAGGAAGGTGGCAGCAAAGATTCATTTATGGTTCGTGTATTTCATGCCAGATTATCCCAGTGGGCAGGGAAGGCCAACTGGCCCCCCAAAATACACAATGTTTTTGTATTTTTCTCATTATGGGAAATTTCAAATATACATAAACATAATACAGAATAATATAGTGACCTCTCCAGGTACCCATCACCCTGTTTCAATAATGACCAAAATTCTTTTTTTTTTTTGAGTTGGGGGCGGTCTCACTCTGTTGCCCAGGCTGGGGTGCAGTGGCACAATCAAGGCTCACTGCAGCCTCAAGCACCTGGGCGCAAGTCTCCCACTTCAGCCTCCCCAGTAGCTGGGACTTTTTTTGACTTTTTGTTGAGACAAGGTCTTGCTGTGTTGCCCAGGCTGGTCTCAAATTCTTAGGCTCAAGTGATCCTCCCATCTCAGCCTCCCAAAGTGCTAGGATTACAGGTAAGAGCCACCATGCCCAGCCATGATCAAAACTGTTACATCTTCAATACCTCTACCCCTCACGCTCAACGACACTTTCAGTTTTTAGCTGGGGTCGACACATGCAGAAATGCAAAAACCTCTGCCGTACAACTTGATGGCAAAGCTAAGGCTCCCATGTACCTCACCTTTCAACCATGATACAGAGCATTTCAGAAAGTTCTCTCCTGTTCTGACATTTTTATCTCAGCCTTGCCTGTTCTAAAACTTAAGCATGACATCCAAACTGCATTTATGTGCGGTCTAGTTCTGCATTCATTATTAGGTGGTGGTGGTGGTTGCTGTTGTTTGGGCAAGCCCAGTGCCCCATGCTCCTATCTACCCCATCTTGCAGAGAGATGTTCTTCAGAAAATGTGAAAAAATAAAAAAAGGAGATAGAGAAACTGGGCTTCAACTGCAAAACACCTGTAAAGCCCTGACACTAGCCCAGGCCCTGCTACCCAAGCACATCACTTTGGCCCAGTTTTTAGCTTTGCTGGTCCTTAAATTCATAGGAGGGCTTTCAGTCAGACACTCCCTCCATTCAGGTGTTGTTGGGCACGGAGGAGCACTGGGGCAAGAGAGCTATGGCAGAGGGCCTCAAGCCTGGGCTGGCGCAAGAACACCTGGAGAGGTCTGGAAAACTCCAGAGGTACTCAGCCAGCCTGGTGGTAGACTGGTGTACCAAGCAATCTACATTTTTTAATTTGTTTATTTTTTTTGAGATGAGGTCTCTTCTCTGTCGTCCAGGTTGGAGTGCAGGGGCATGATCACAGCTCACTGCAGCCTCAAACTCCTGGGCTCTTCTCCAAGTAGCTGGGATTATAGGTGTGTACCACTACACTTGGCTAATTTACAAAAATTTTCTTTTTTTTTTTGCGTTGGAGTCTCACTCCGTCACCCAGACTGGAGTGCCGTGGCCGCTCCCGGCACCGCAGCCTCGACCTGCTGGGCTCTGGTGATCCTTCCGCCTCAGCCTTCCAAGTAGCTGGAACTACAGGTGCGCGCTACCATGCACGGTTAATTTTTTTGATTTACTGTAGAGATGAGGTCTCACCAAGTTGCCCAGACGGGTTCGAACCCACGGGCTCAGGCAATCCACTCACCTCAGCCTCGCAAAGCACGGGATTACAGGCTGAGCCACTGAGCCCGGCTCGATTTTTTTCTTATAGAGGTAGGATCTCGCTATGTTGCCCAGGTTGGTTTTGAAATTCTGGCCTCAAGTGATCAATCTACATTTTAACAAACACCCCAGTCCAAGACCTCCTTCACATGACAGCTCTTCAAATATTTGAATCTGGTAATCACGTTCCTTCATCAGTCTGATCTTCTCGGGATGGAACAGCCCCGACTTGTTCAACCATTTCCAGTATGGTCTCCCTCCTTTCATACTGAAGCGGGTCCCAGTCTTCAGCAATTTCCCCTAGAAGGCAGGGGTGTCCTGGAGGCCTCACCTGGAGCTCAGAAGCAGTAAAGGCAAATCATCAACTAACATTGATTTCCTATATTCCTATTCCTAGCCCTTTAACATAACAGTGTCTCTGAATCCTCAAAAGAAATCTCAAGAAAGATGCTGATCTTTCCCTTTTGCCAATTTGGAAACCGAGGTCCACAAAGTTTGCCCAGGAAGAGATGGAGTTGAACAGTGTGACGGTGAGTTTCACATGTCAAGGAGCTAAGCTGGCACTCCCAGTGATTCAATTATACACACTAACCTACTAGGTGTTGCTCTGAGGGTACTTTGTAGATGTGGTTAGCATCTATAATCAACCAGGAGACTTTAAGAAAAGGAGATTATCTTCAATCATCCAGGTGGGCCTCGTGCAATTAGTTGAAGGGCTTAGAGCAAAGCTGAGGTTTCCCTGAGAAAGAAGAGATTCTGCCCCAAGCCAGCAGCACCCAGGTTCTGCTGAGTTTACCAAGTTTCCGGGTGCCCCCAGACCTTGGGCTTGCAGGCTCCATAGCAGTGGCCACCAATTCCTTGATATAAACCTGAGTGTGTGTGTATCTACTCGTCCTGTTTTCCTGGAGAACCCTGACTGCCAGAGATGGCATCCCAGTTCTACTCAGCCTTGGAAGGTCATGTCTTGCCTCTGTGTCACATTCACTGCTACCCACCACCTGTAACTCGACCAAAAACCCAGGCGTGTATCTCAGCCTTGGCAAGCTTGGCTGCCCAGAAATGCGTTCAAATAGTAACACAGATCTTTAACAACTCAATTCTGAGAATAAACTATTCCTCCCACAAGGCTGCCATGAAGTGGAGAGGCTTTGTTTTCCCGTTTGAAGTTTTATAGTGGGTGGGAGGTGTGGCTTACTCAGTGCCTAAGAACAGTGACCTGTTCTATTCCCAGCAAGGTCATTCACTTGCTATATAACTTTAGGCAATACCAGGTTTCACCATTTGATTAATTATAATGCCAACCTGAAAGTCTGCTTTCCACTGCCCCCATCCACTCAAACAATTGGTATTAACTAGTCAGAGGGCCCATCAGGATGTCAGATCTGACCTACTTTCTAGATAGGACTCTAGCCTTGAAGAACCCAAGACACATTCTCACTCGTGGTATCCTTGGAAGCACTGCAAAGCCAGTGTAGAGTGACGAACGACAAGTGCTCCACAGACAGATGCTGGGTGAGCTGACCTTGCTTTTAACCTTGCTCCCTGCAGGGAGCTACTGCAGGTTAACACCAAGATCCAGTTTCCAAGCTCCAGACCCTGCAGCTCAAAGCAGAGCATGCCAAATCCTACAGAAGTGTTACAGAGTGCAGGAGAGCTCAAAGGAAGAACAGGAAATGTTTTGCAGATGAGGTGAATAGCTGAGCTGAGTTTGACAATTCAAGAGTTAAAAACCTGGCTGTGCACGGTGACTCACACCTGTAACCCTAGCACTTTGGAAGGCCAAAGCAGAAGAATCGCTTGTGCCCAAGAGTTCAACACCAGTCTAGACAACACAGTGAGAACTCACCTTTACAAAAAATATAAAAATTAGCCGAGTGTAGCAGTGTGCGCCTGTAGTCCCAGCTACTCGGGAGGCTAAGGTGGAAAGATTGCCTGAGCCCAGGAGGTAAAGGCTGCAGTGAGCCATGATTGCGCCACTGCACTCCAGCCTGAGTGACAGAGTGACTCTGACTCCAAAAAAAAAAAAAGAGTAAAAGAATGGACCCTGGAGACTCAGATGTGGAAGGGGGACAGGGTGCAGGAACAAAAAAAATCACCTGTAGGGTACAATGTGCACAGGTGGGGATGGCAGGTGCACATAAAGCCCAGACCCAAACTATCTGTACCCCTCAAAGCTATTGAAATAACAATAATAATAATAACAACAACAATAGAGAAAAAGATCTTGGAGGAATGAAAGAAAGGCAATCTGGGCACAGGTAACAGAGGAAGAGGCAGGAAAGCATAGGATTCTTCCTCTGTTTAAGCTCTGGGGGAGAAAGGGGAGAGTCTTTGGCTGGAAAGCAGGCCATCAGTAGAGGCTCAGTGGCCATGGCTCAGCAGGAGCAGCTGCCAGCTGGGTCGCACAGGCCACAGGGGGAGCCCTGCATCACAAAACGCTGAACTGGTAGGCGATGGGGACGAGTTGAGGCTCCCCACACCATGCAGAGAGATGAACCAAGGTGGGCTTTGGAAGCCTGCCCAGGGACAGAATGGATGAGAGTACCCTGGGGAGGGGGCGTTTCAGAGCCCACCTGAATGGCCAACACTACGGAGGGCTTCCCCACACCAATCCTGCTCAGCTTCACTGGCATCCTCTCATTTAATCCCCACAACTTCCCAAGGTGCTCTTACCATCATCCCATTTTACAGATAAGGGAGCCACGGCTCAGAGAGGTTAAGAAGCATGTCGCAGATCACACAACCAGTCAGTGGCGGGGCTGGGATCTACCCCGCTGGTCTGACTCCAGTGCCAGTGCTAGTGACCACTGGACCAGACTGCCTGGAGCCCGAAACTGAGTCCTGCATGCTGATTTCACTGTCTGAGCTGAAAGCAGGAGCATGGAGAGGAGGAAAAGGGTACAAGAGATGGAGCCAAGATGGTTTCTCTGTAACAGGCCAAGTCGGGGGCAGGCTCCCCAGAGCTGCACACCAAACCAGCAAAACCCCAGGCTTCCTCATGAGCACCCACCTAGTCCTGCTGCAAATTCCTACATAGAGGCCAGCTGCTTCCAGGAACAGCTGTCTTGGCTTTTTTTTTTTTTTTTTTTTTTTTGAGTTGGAGTCTCACTCTGTCGCCCAAACTGGAGTGCAGTGGCCGCTCCCGGCCACCGCAGCCTCGACCTGCTGGGCTCCGGCGATCCTTCCGCCTCAGCCTTCCGAGTAGCTGGAATTATAGGCGCGCGCTACCACGCCCGGCTAATTTTTTTTTATTTATTGTAGAGATGAGGTCTCGCTTGCCCAGGCAGGTCTCGAACCCGCCGGCTCAGGCAATCTACTCACCTCAGCCTCCCAAGGCGCGGGATTATAGGCTGAGCCACCGAGCCCGGCTGTCTTGGCTTTAATGGCTGGAGCCTTTGTTAAGCAAGCTGAACATCCCAAGGGTTGACCTTTTTTTTTTTTTTTTTTGAGTAGGAGTCTCAATCTGTCAATGTTGTGGCACAGTGCACACAGGCAATACTTCCACCGCAGCCGTTGAAGTACCTGGAATTACAGGCACATGCCACCATGCCCAGTTACTTTTTTGATTTATTGTAGAGATGAGGTCTCACCAAGCTGCCGAGGTTGCATCAGGCAATCCTCTCACCTCGGCCTCCCAAAGAGCCGAGATTATAGGTGGCCGGTGACCATTAAGGATAGAACTGTGTTCCCCGAAGTTCATGCTGAAGTCCTATCCCCACCCAGACCTTGGAATGTGATCTTACTTGGAAACTGGGTCATTGCAGATGCAATGCATTAAGTCATGACAGCAGCATGGACCCTTATCCAATATGACTGATGTCCTTATACCAAGGGAAATTTAGATGTAGACAGGCACGCAGGGGGAATGTGTGTGAAGATGAAGCAGAGAACAGGGGATGCAGAGAAAACCTAGGTCACTCACAAATCACCAGGGAAGGCAGGAGACAGCCCAGGAGCACATTCTCCCTCCAGGCCCTCAGAACTGAGTCCAAGCTGGGACTTCTCGCCTCCAGAACTGCAAGAAAATGTCAGTCTGTGGAAGCCACCCAGTCTGTGTTTTGTTATGGCAGCCCCAGCAAACTAACACAATGACTTATGACACCCCTTCCCATATGAAGGTCAGAAGTGCATCTTTTCAAAGTAAGCCAACTGAAAATCCTACTGTGCAACTGTGTCATACTGCAATGTGTGCAAGTAGAAGACTATTTCTGTATCATAGCTGTGAGGTGACAACGGGTAAGTGTCTGAAATTTCCTCTCTGTCCAACTGCCCAGGTACTAGGGACTATCTTCAATGTTGGAGCAAAAAACAAGTTTTACTTTAACAATCAAAGACCTTCTTTCTCTTCCTTTTACTCTTAGAATTAAATACTGACTGTCAGATTCTTTCGGTGACCTGAAGAAACCAGCCCAGTGGGCGGCCCATCAAGAGGTCCCATGGGTCCCTTTACCCAGCAGAGGGGCGCTGTACACCAAGATGCCCACCACCTTCAGCTTCCCCTGGGCGACAGCTCTAGGAAATACTAAAGCTAGCTGGAGGCAGCACCCCCACCTTCAAATGCTTACACATTCAGTGCTGCAAAAACTGTTTCTATTACTTTGTTTCACCCGGGTGTTACTTGGAAGTCTATGCTTCAGGGTTGTAAGTGAATGGCTGTGGTTAGGAAGGGAAGCAAGTCCGCCCTGGGGAATTCCGGAGGCTGTTTTCAGATAATAATGAGCCTAACTCAGAAGTGAAACCAAAGCAGTACTTCTTTTGATACTTGGAAAATCCCCTACTCTGACATATTTTTGCTCATGTACAAAAATTATGGAAAATTACACTATAAAACCAGAATCTCCTACAATTCACATTGAAGCCACTGGAACCATCTATTAAAAAACAAAACAGGCCGGGCTCAGTGGCTCAGCCTGTAATCCCAGCGCTTTGGGAGGCCAAGGTGAGTGGATTGCCTGAGTCCGCTGGTTTGAGACCCGCCTGGGCAACTTGGTGAGACCTCATCTCTACAATAAATTAAAAAAAAATCAGCCAGGCGTGGCAGCGCGTGCCTGTAGTTCCAGCTACTTGGAGGGCTGAGGCGGAAGGATCTCCGGAGCCCAGCAGATTGAGGCTGCCGTGGCCAGGAACAGCCACTGCACTCCAGTCTGGGTGACAGAGTAAGACCCCAACTCAAAAAATAAAATAAAATAAATAAATAAATAAATAAAAAATAAAAAGCAAGGTGCAGAAGAGGAAGTACACTGTACTACTTTCTGTATTAAAAAGATGGGGAATGTAGTATTCACTAATATTATTTACATGTGTATTAAGATGTCTGAAAGAATACAGAAGAAATCAGCAGTGGTTATCTATTAGAGGGGGTGCCAAAGCAGATTAGGACAGGGATGGGAGACTTTTCACTGTATACCTTTTTGTATTTCTGATTTTTGAACCAGGAAATTAAAGTTGGAATAAATAAATGAAAAAAAGGGAGTGCCTGCTGTTTTTAGGACAATTTGCTGGACTCAGGGAAACAAAGCGGTCTGGAGAACTATAGGTGCTAAACTGCTCAGGGCTGACTTCTGTGCTGTAGTCCAGATGAGAGCCAGAAGAGCTGAGGCCTGAAAATCTGCGATAAGACGGACCACATCCATGCTGAAAGAAAGCCTCTTCCCTCCCCTCCATGTCCCTGGATTTGAACACACTAGAACATTCTACTTTTTTTCTTAGGGACCCCCCTGGAGTGGTCCATGCAGGGTCTTCTCCCCAATATGGCCTTTGGAAGGACATTGGACACAGAGCCTACAAACCCAAGAATTGCCAATTCAGTGTTTGGTTTTGGGCCCTGGCAAGTTTGTCATGAACCTGGAGGCTAATGTTTGAGACTGGCCCTGGAGCCCAGGGTTGGGCTGAGTTGGGGATTTTGGGAGCCCCACTAAGAGGACAGGAAAGCCGCAGAGGCTGCAGACAGGTAGGGTGAGACTCCAGGCCCCCCAAGATTGTACGGGTTGCTTCCATATCCATTCTACTCTGTTCTCAGTCCAGAATCTCTCCATGTGGAAGGTCTGTCCTCTTTTTGTGAACTGTTCTCCTCCAGATTTAACCAGGAGACCTCACCCCGAGTGAGCCCTGAGTCAGTGTTTGTTGAATTCACTTAGCTCTTCCTTTTGGTGCAGGCGGATGTGCCAGGGATCTGGGCAAGGACAAAACAGTGACTTCCGTGTCGCTCTCTTTTTTTTTTCTCTTTGACAGACTTTATTAAATGCTGCATCGGTATGAAATATCTCTTAATGCATACTAGAATTTCAGGATTCAGGGGGGTGATAAAGTGGCAATGGTGAACTTAGGTATCTGGTCTCCCAAAAGTATCTGCTGCTTTGCCCCTGATTCTGTGTCTCTTAATTAGGTGAGTGCACTTATGTAGCAAGAGAAGTGCCACTGATTACTGCACAGTGTCTGATACATGTAGAATTCTACAACTCAATGGGATAGGTGCTCAGGGACAAAGAGTGCTTTGGAGTATGGCACCATACCCCTAACGAGAACTTTTGTTAGTTCGCTTCCCTTACTAATTCCTGTTGCCTTCAGATGGGGAGATTACCTCCAAGCCCATGGTGCTGTTCCTGGGACCGTGGAGTGTTGGTAAATCTACTATGATAAACTACCTCCTTGGGTTGGAAAATACTCGCTACCAGCTCTATACAGGTAATAGATTTTCTTGTGTGATTGTTCATATTTGAATGTCATACGTAAAAAGCACTGTGAAAAATTAATCATTTATATGTGTCTTCAACATAATAATGAAAAGTACGTACAAGAAATTGGTGGCTACACCAGTGTTCATAGTAGCATTATTCATGGTAGCCAAAAAGTAAAAAACAAACAACACAAATTGTCCATCAATGGATGCATAGATAACCAAAAATGTGGATTGTTCATATAATGAAATATTATTCAGCCTTAAAAATGAAGGAAATTCTGGTACATGCTGTAACATGGATGAACCTTGAGGACGTTATGCTAAGGGGAATAAGACAGATACAAAAGGACAAATACCATCTGATTTCACTTATATGAGGTCCCTAGAGTAAAAAAAAAAGTCACAGAGACAGAAAGTAGAATGGTTGTAACCAGGGGCTTTGAGGGAAGAGGGAATGGGGGGCTAGCATTTAATGGGTAGAGGGTTTTGGTTTGGGAAGATGAAAAAATTCTGGAGATGGATGGTGGTGAGGTTGCATAACAATGTGACTGAATTGTACACTTCAATGCCACTGAATTGTACCGTTAAAAAGGTGAGTTTTATGTAATGTTTATTTTACCACAATTTAAAGAAAAGGAAACCACGTAGCAATCATATTCCGTTCTTGTGGCAAGACCTGCCCCCCCGCCGAGACACCCGGTTTATTCTCATACTTTGCAGTAGGCCTGTTTTCCAGAGATCACTGCAGTCCTAGCACTCTCTCCCTGTGCACGCAGGCGCTGAGCCCACCACCTCTGAGTTCACAGTCCTCATGCACGGGCCCAAGCTGAAAACCATTGAGGGCATCGTCATGGCTGCGGACAGTGCCCGCTCCTTCTCACCCCTTGAGAAGTTTGGCCAGAATTTCCTGGAGAAGCTGATTGGCATTGAGGTTCCTCACAAGCTTCTGGAGCGGGTCACCTTTGTGGATACACCAGGCATCATTGAGAACCGCAAGCAGCAAGAAAGAGGTAATTTAGCTGTTGTTTCTGAACAGCACGAGCTCTGTCTCAGAACACTATTTTCGACAGTGGGTGGTAGGCCAGTGTTGTCCAAGACCAGGAAAGGCATTCCTTACTTCCACTACCTTCTTCTTATCACTGTGATGCTACTTGGGTTTTGGAGTGTCTTGTCCTCCCACCTCCCCAGGGACTGATTTGGCTGCAGACAGCCAGTGTTTTCCAAAGGGGAGGACTAGTCTTCTCTGCAAGTAGCTCTGTGAGGTGCAAGCCGGGGCTGAGTTGTCTTTGGGAGGCCCAGTCTGTCCTGGGTAGACAAGGGCTTTGGATCCCAGTCCAGGTATATTTGACTTCTGGCTAAACTGGGCCTGGGGGCTCCCAGGCTTGCTCTTGTACCTGGCCTTAATGCTTCCTATTCCCAGTTTCTGCTTTACCAGGTTTGCTTCCACATAAGCCTTTAGCAGACTTCTTCAAAGTCCTACTTGCCTTCGGGTGGCAGGGTAATGCTACTTCAGTCCTGGCAGGCCCAAGACTATGACATAGGCCACTGAGTCCTGCCATGATGCAAGGCTGTCTGCAGAGAGGAGTCCTGGACAGTTGTGGGAATATGAAGCCAGATGGTGGATCTCAGTTTATGGTTATAACTTCCATTTATAACTACATCCTGTTTTATTAGTAGCAATATTATTGCTAATAGTTATAATAGTAAATTAACCTTGTTGTAACCTTATTATGAACTGGATAATTTTATGCATTATTGGTTGATCATTGTTTAAAAAAAAAAGAGATTTTTAGGTTGAGCGCAGTGGCTCACGCCTGTAATCCCAACACTTTGGGAGGCCGAGATGGAAGGATTGCTTGACAAGGTGGGGAGTTTGAGACCAGGTTGGGCAACATGGCAAGACCCCCTTGCTACAAAAACATAAAAAACTTAGTTGGGTATGGTGTTGCATGCCTGTAATCCCAGCTACTTGGGAGGCTGAGACAGGATTGCTTGAGCCCAGGAGTTCGAGGCTACAGTGAACTATGATTGTGCCTCTGCACTCTAGTCTGGGCGACAGAACAAGGCCCTGTCCCAAAACATATCTATATATATATTTTAATGTTTTCAAGACAGGTATTCATTGTCTTTTTAGTTTTCTTTGGAAATAAGGAAACAGAAAAGAAGAAGTTAGAGGAATTAAGACATGTTGGGCACCTATTGTATGACTGGCAGTTTTAGTTACATGATTTCCTATACTTACAGCAACATAGTAATATTTAAATCAACTTAGGTATTATTGTACTTCTTGTCATTTTGTACCTAAAAAGTTAGAACTTAGAATCATTTAATAATCAGACAGTCAGTGGCAAAGCCCAAAGTCGAGACCTGGTCTTAATGTCGGGTCCACATTCTTTTCCCCTAAATAACTCTTTCACATCATCTAATTCCCACACTTCTCTTCAACATCTTTTGCCATTGCCCCAGATCTTTTTAGATACTAGGAAAATCTCCATTTAGGACAAGTATTTCACTTCCCTGGAGACTTGGATTTTACTGCAGATTAAAACAAGGATCGTGGTGGAGAGCAGTGGCTCATGCCTATAATCCCAGCACTTTGGAGGAGGACCACTTGAGTCCAGGAGGTTTTTTTTGAGACATCGTGTCTACAAAAAAAAATTCAAAATATTAGTTAGGCATGGTAATGCACACCTGTAGTCCCAACTATTCAGAGGCTGAGGCAAAAGGATCATCTGAGCCCAGGAGGTCTAGGCTGCAGTGAGCTGTGATCACGCCACTGCACTTCAGCCTGGGCGACAAAGCAAAACCCTGTCTCAAAAAACAAACAAACCCCCCAAAACAAGGATCAGGCTCTTTTCTTTGTTGAAGGTTAGCAAGGGGTAGAAGACATGCAAGTAATTTTTGAATAGTCTTTAGAAACCCAGAAAACCCCTAGTGTGATTCCGTCTTCCAGCCCACAGAATGCTTTGGTTCTGAAAGGAGGTGTGAGGGGCTTTGTGTATGGCCTGGGCAGTTTAACTTCTGAAATTCCCTCTGTCCTCTGTCTCCCAAAGGCTACCCCTTCAATGATGTGTGCCAGTGGTTCATTGACAGAGCTGACCTCATCTTTGTTGTTTTCGACCCAACCAAGCTGGATGTGGGTCTGGAACTGGAGATGCTCTTCCGCCAGCTGAAGGGACGTGAGTCCCAGATAAGGATCATCTTGAACAAGGCTGACAACCTGGCCACGCAGATGCTCATGAGGGTTTACGGGGCCCTCTTCTGGAGCTTGGCCCCTCTCATCAATGTCACAGAGCCCCCGAGGGTTTACGTCAGCTCCTTCTGGCCACAAGACTATAAACCTGACACCCACCGGGAACTGTTCCTCAAAGAAGAGATTTCCCTCCTGGAAGACCTGAATCAGGTGATTGAGAACCGATTGGAGAACAAGATCGCCTTCATCCGCCAGCACGCCATCAGGGTCCGCATTCATGCCCTCTTGGTTGACCGCTATCTGCAGACTTACAAGGACAAGATGACCTTCTTCAGTGATGGAGAGCTGGTCTTTAAAGACATCGTGGAGGATCCTGATAAATTCTACATCTTCAAGACCATCCTGGCAAAGACCAACGTCAGCAAATTTGACCTTCCCAACCGCGAGGCCTATAAGGACTTCTTTGGCATAAACCCCATTTCCAGTTTCAAACTCCTCTCTCAGCAGTGCTCCTACATGGGAGGTTGCTTTCTGGAGAAGATCGAGCGGGCCATCACCCAGGAGCTTCCTGGCCTCCTGGGTAGCCTTGGGCTGGGAAAGAATCCAGGTGCTCTCAACTGTGACAAAACAGGGTGTGGCGAAACCCCAAAGAATCGCTACAGGAAGCACTAGGTTGTTGTGTAGCTGTTCTCGGGTTCTTGTTGGTGAATGAGCTTGTGTCCTAACTGTCTGAGAAGTCCTGGTTTATTAACCCTTTGAGCCACACTGGCAAGAATAATCACACATTGGAGGTTTGGGAGTTCATTGAGGCCAGTGATCAGGGAAGGTCCATGGGTCTAGGAAGGGGAGTGGAAACTGTGAATTCTAGTGTGCTTGTCTCGTTGCTTCAATGAGCCCTGAATGAGGCAAGTCAGGCTCCACCTGTTTTTCCTGGGTCCTATCTTGGAGGGACAGAGAGCAGCTAAATTCTTGTGTATACTTAATGAGGGTCGAATAAGCAAAAAGCAGCTGAAATTCCCTTGTCCTCTGTAAGGTGGAAAACATAGTGAAGACCTGAGTCATAGAGGGCTACTCAGGTCCATTTTGGCTTCCTTCCACTGTCTTCTGTTTGTTCCTCAGCCCTTGGCTACATCCCAATAAGCTTGGGTTGACTTGCAACAGTGGCCAATCTCTTATGTCTGAGTCTACCTGGGTTTTGAACCTATCCCCAGGATCCCTACCCTGTTTCCTCCAGGGGCAGGGCAGTGGTTAGGACACTAGACAACTAAGAGAGAACAAAAGTTCCCAGGTTAGGATGAGTTCCATTTATCTGATGTCATCCTCTAAGCAAGCTGGTGAGGTTGGTCCCTTTATCAGACCTAAGAGGAAGGTGAGTGGTAATTTACCTCTTGGAAGGGACTTAAGGGAAGGTTCTGGAAGGGCTCAGAGGGTTAATTGGTTTGCAGTGTGTCTTTGTCTATTGCATGTCTTGGAAAACTCAGATCCCAAAGGCACTGGGTTTCAGAGAGGACAATAGAGACCTTGCTTCTTTTCATTAGGGACTTCACTGGGCAGTTAGCCTCTCCCAGATTTAAGAGGAGGCTGTTTCCACAACTTCTTTGTGGAAATATTTGGCAGAGGAGTTGTTCCTTCCCAGTTTCCATACCACGGCTTTTCCTTTCCTTTCTTCTCCATTCCCTGATGCATCAACACTTAAAACTGGGAGTCATTTCCTGGGAGTCAGAACCAGCATCAGCCACCCGTTGTTGGTGCCAAGGTTTAGCATTCAACTTCCCACCTGAACTTGATGCGGATATCCACTGAACACATCACAGGAAAGTCAGGGGTTTCAAACACCAGTGAGTGTGAATATGTGTGTACGTTGTCTGAGAGAGATTAAGGAGATAACATATACTCAAGGGCATAGAGAAAGAACTCATTGTAAGAGTCCTGCACGGCTAACATGCACTGCCACCTCAGAGGGTGGTGGGCAGCAGTGGCAGGGCCGGGGGAAGAAGCAGCCTCTTGGTGATGAAATGTGCATGGTGAGTAGTCTGTGCACAACCAGGAGACCCAACCCAGGGCTGCCTCAAGGGGCTCCTTTCAGCATAGCTGGCCGCTTCTCTTGGGAACAAGCTGTCCTGGGGGCCTTAACCACAAGGCACGAGTCAGGATCCACCAGTGCCAGGAAGTCATCCTGGACAGGAAGGAAAGTGGAAATGAAGGCATACAAGATGCACTTTGAGGATGAGGCAGCATGAGCAAATTGGCAGTCGGATTAGGTCCACATGGAGAACTGCAATTTAGGAATTCCTGTTTCTCAGAATCATTAGCTCTCTGGTGCATGCTTATGAATTTGGCTTTGTGGAGAGCCTGCAACCTCCTGCCAGAAAATTGGAGGCTCCAAAGCATCCAGGGTGATGTTTCTAAAAATCAAGTGAACCAGAAAAGAAAAGCGAGTTCTATAAGGGGCATCCATGGAGCCTGGTGAGGGGCTGATGAGCTGGAATCTGTGCTGGACTAAGAAAACCCCCCAAACCAAGAATGCCTCACTTCATCTCTGTATCACCTGTGCCCTTGGGAGTGTGCCCTCCCCACTTTCTCCTGAATGCTCTTTCATGCCCATGAGCTGCTTTGGTGGCTCTGTTTTCCTCAATGCAGTCAGGAAGATAAAAAGAAAATGCAGGCCTGTGTGGGCATTGTCGTGACTGTTGATGTCACCACTGCTTTGGGGGAAATGGGTGGAATAAGGCTAATTCATGCAATATTTACATTTTCAGGGAGATACACTATCAGTGTGCTGTCCCCTGCTTTGGGCTTTTCTTTCCTCCTTCTCCTTTTTGTGTTCCTTCTCTCTCTCATGTGTTTTTCTTCTCACTGTCTGACTTGCCTTTTCTCTGTTTCTCATAGGCCTGCCAATCAGTTAGCACAGATAGTAAGTGCCTGGTTTCTGCCCAGCTCTGTGGAGGTGGGTTTCAAGTAGGATTCTGACTCTTTGGGGAGACGGGGCTGGAAACTGAGGGAAATTTAGGATCCAGAGATTCCCCCAAGAGCAGTATCTGTAAGCATTTGTTTGTGCCTGAACAGTTGCTAAACCTTTCCAGTGTTTTTTAGTTCTGATTTCATCAGGGAGAAAGTCTCAATAAAGTTCCAATCTCTCTTTAACACCTTGTACTTCCTGATTGTCTCCAGTCAGGTTAACTCTTTATCTTCCTTTTATCAGGTAGAGTGCACTAATTTTTAAATTTCTTGGGGATAGATTAGAAATCTATAAATCTACTCCTCTCCTTGTTTTGGATGCCCCCGGTGCTTCCTCTGGGCATGCTCCCTCCTACATCTGGCCTTCCATATGTTGAAAATGACTTGCTCCCTCAGCTGGCCACAGAACCAAGGCCCACTGTTCTGTGATTTGGAACGTAAAGAATTACTCTCTCCTCACTACCTCAATTCACCATTCCTCTGGTATTCATGCAGCTGCCTCAGATACCTGATGGCTCCAATGTGGAGGAAGCCAGAAGGGGTTTGTCTGAATGGTAAGGGTGGCTGCTCCCCACCACATGGGGTGGACTCGGGCCTCCTGAGTGTACTTGTCTTTTAAGAACCCTGAGCACATCCTTGACTTGTTGAGCCCTTTCCACCACATTTTGCTTCTCCAGTGTCCCCTTCAGAGCAGATTCTTTAGTTTTACTTCTGGAGTAAAAGTTTAAGGGAGTTTCACACCTTTGCTCTCGAGCATATTTTGAAAGTGAAAAAACTGGGCCCTGGAGGAGAAGGGGCAGGTCGGAAATAATCAAAGGAGAGCGTGGAACCTAAAATCACAGGCTACCACTGAGGCAGTCATGCCAGAGGGGATGCCAGATTCAGCAGCTATGGCTGACATCTTGGGGTTCTTCTAACTTGGGAGGGGTCAGATGAGCAGAGCAACACTCCCCTTTGCTTATCTCATGATCGGGGGTTTCTATAGTCTATGGTCTTTTTTATTTTTTAGAGTCAGAGTCTTGCTCTGTTGCACAGTCTGGAGTACAGTGGTGTAGTCATAGCTCACTGCAACCTCCAACTCCTGGTCTCAAGTGATCCTCCCACCTCAGCCTTCTGAGTAGCTAGGACTACAGGTGCATGCCACCACACCTGACTAATTAAACTGATAAGAACAAATACTATACTTGATCTTAGCCAAAGTGCTGAGAAGTGATATATACATGGCTAATTAAATTTTATTTTTTGGCTGGGCTTGGTGGCTCAGTCTGTAATCCCAACACTTTGGGAGGCCTAGGCGAGTAAATTACCTGAGCCTGCGGGTTCGAGACCAGCCCCAGCAACTTGGTGAGGCCTCAGGTCTCTACAATAAAAAAAGTCAAAAAATTAGCCAGGCGTGGTAGCGCACGCCTGTAGTTCCAGCTACTTGAAGGATCGCTGGAGCCCAGCTGGTTGATGCTGGGGTGGCCAGTGTGGGCAACAGAATGAGACGCCAACTCAATAAAATAAAATAAAATAAAGACATTTTATTTTTCATTTGTAGAGATAGTGGCTTGTTATTTTGCCCAGGCTGGTCTCAAACTTCTGACCTCAAGCAGTCCTCCTGCCTTGGCCCCCTAAAGTATTGGGATTACAGGCATGAGCCACTGCGCCTGGCCAATAGTCCACAGTCTTTGATCAACTGAGCAGTCTGACCTAAGGCCACTCCTATTCACCCACCCCATCTCAGGTCCCCTCTCCCACCCATCCCTAGGAGAAATTCAGAGCTTTTTGCTGGAAGAGGGAGGTCTGTTTTGAGTTGGAGTCTCACTCTGTTGCCTAGGCTGGAGTGCAGTGGCACACTCACAGCCATCCCAGTTTCAACCTGCTGGGTTCCAGCGATCCTTTCGTGTCAGCCTTCCAAGTAGCTGAACTACAGGTGTGTGCTATCACGCCCAGCTAATTTTTTTTTAATTGTAGAGAGATGAGGTATCACCAAGTACCCCGGGCTGGTCTTGAACCCGCGGGCTCAGGCAGTTCACTTGCCTCGGCCTCCCAAAGTGCTGGGATTACAGGCTGAGCCACCAAGCTCAGCTGGGAGGTCTGTTTTGAAGAGAAATATAATATGCCAGAACCTGCCTCAAAATTGTGCTGTTTCACAAGCCTCATACCTTAATACCTTCACATTTGTCTGCTCTTAAGATGACTGAGAAACAAACAGAAAACGAGAAAGCAAAATCAGAGACCAGGATAAACAGTCATGAGGGGCATGGATGGAGAGAGCATTTTTAAGGGTATGTATATGTGTCATCTGAATCTATGGGGTTACACATGGTTACATGTACAAAGGGCATGCAAAAGCACATGTAAAGTCTGTGCACGGGGGGAAACATATACATGTTTGAGTTTCTGTGGCCAAATCATGTCCAAGTACTTAGCACAGTGCCTGACACATAGGATCTCATCACTTGGGGGGCATCAGAATGAATAAGTGGGTTCTGGGGAGTACAGAAGGTGTCAGTGCATTTTATGTTGTGTGCAGAAGCCCCAGGGGGATAGGTATGTCTGGGGTGTGCCAGCGGCTGTGAAGGAGTAATTGTATGAACATGTGAGCGTGGATTACAGATAGTGGGAGCATGTGTGTAGG
This sequence comes from Tarsius wallacei, assembly GCA_963574415.1. Classification (NCBI taxonomy): domain Eukaryota; kingdom Metazoa; phylum Chordata; class Mammalia; order Primates; family Tarsiidae; genus Tarsius; species Tarsius wallacei. The sequence goes on from CAUYQG010196874.1 coordinate 21,409, forward strand.
CAGATGTATGTTTGTGGGTGAACCTGGATGACCAACCCAGGGTGGAGACCAGTCCCTGAGCTTTGCAGTTATATCCTATCCCAGTGAACCAAGGTGAAAGAGTCTTAGAAAACTCACAAGTACTGGCAACATTTCCTGCCAGTTCCATTTCCCAATCTAAGCAAAACTAAAAGTTTCCTTAGAAGATCATGCAGGCAATTAAAAAGAAGCATTAGAAAAGCAGAGGTTGTCTGTAGTGAAGGCGTATTCAACAGGTTCTGTGCAAACGTCTTATCCTAAAGATAAACTAACATGCACAATGAACTTTTTCTGTCTCCTTGCACCGTGGAGTATGTTCTGTTTCCCCACAATGTCAATGGGGAAAGGATCCCGTTTCTATACGACCTCCCTTGTGCCAGGAATCAGGCTTTGGATCTATAGGCATTACCACACTTACACCTTGCCATGACGCAATAATCACAACGGCTGTGCACCAGGTACCTCACCACGCGCTGTCTATGTGTTATTTCATTTAATCCTCACAATAACCCAACAGGGAAGGAGTCTAGCACAGGGAAGAGCACGAAGCTAGAGTCAGATGGGGATTGACCCCAGACTCTACCACTGCTAGTGGGGTGGCCTTGGGTAACTGACTTAACTGCTCTGTGCTTGTTCCCTTACTCATAAAATGAAGAGACTAATAGTCTCTCCTTCATGGGGTTGTGAGGATTAAATGATTTAATACCTGTACATGCAATGTGCTTGGAATAGTACGTAGCCCACAGAAAACACTGTTAGCTGTTATTACTATTATTATTTATATTTTATTGATGAGGAGACGATGGTTAGGGTGCCATCTTCTAGAATCCTGAGGACTGACTTCTCTTACAGGTCATACTAGGTTACTTGCCAGGGTCATATTAGGTGACACTGTGGCTTTCTGATTCCCAGGCCTTTCCCCCTTCTTCACAAACTGGCAAAGATTCAGAATTGCTAGATTTTTTTTTAAATTGAGAAAGCAGGATTTATTCAGAGGACAGAAAAGCTCCCACAGTGGGAGGGGACCTGAAGGGGTTGCCCTGCTTGATTTTTTAAAATTGTCAATCAGTACCTTGAAGCTCGCCTGTTAGTAACAAAATTTAGAACATTTGAAAGTAATTTTCATTAGAACATTTATTGAGGATTATTTCCTGAACAAAAAAATACTTAAAAGAAAAAAAATATTTATTCCATTTCCCATTTGACCCTCACCATGATCTTGCAAAGGAAATGGGGGTGGGATATTTCTTATCCCTGAACCCAAATCCAACATGGGGAAACTGCATCTCCAGAGGTCTGCCTGAGTTCACTCAGCTAATGCAAAACCAAACCAAAAGGCCAATTTTCTACCCACCCCAGTATTCTTTCAACTATATTCCATCACATTGATTTTTGTTAATCTGCAGCCTAAAGCAAGTTGTGCACAGTATATTTTTCAGGCACACTAAAAGAAGTGATTTTTGTATTTGTGAAGAGTACAAAGATATCTTTAAAAATATTTTTTATATTTCCATTTTCTCCAAACTTCTGGATTTTTCCCATTACAATTTCAAAAGATTTGGAAAGTCTGCATATTTATTAAGAATAGTCTCTGCCCTGGGGGAAGCAGCAACCTAGTAAGGGATACAAAACGCAGTCACCGGAGTGATCAGGAAAGTCCACAGTGATCAAGTGACCATATTTTCCAAATCATAAATAGGGATATATGGTCTGGCAAAGAATCTTCTTTCTCATTTGCAAATGTAATTATTTGAAAAGCCTGACCAACGCATATACATTGTTAAGTTTATTTAAATCCGTACGGGTTATCTTTGCCGAGAATTAATTTACACAACTTCAGGACCCTTCTGAGAATACTGAGACACACAAAGGGGTTATCAAGCTTGGGAAAGGGGTGGAATTTTAGCTACACTTCGAGGGAGACGCAGATTTGGTAGGTGTAGGGGATGGAGCACAGGGGACGATCAAGGGCCCGGGCCCAGACCCAGAGAAAGGAAGACCTGAAGTGAGTTAGGGAAAACTGGGCCTGAGGCCACCGTAGGTTTCTGAGCAGGAGAGGGCAGTGAAGAAGCAGGGAAGACCCAGCTGGCAGCTGCATGGGGGCTAGCTGGAGAGGCTAGCGCTTGGCACCCAGGAGCCTACTGCCTTCTCCTGGCCTGCTGCGTGGGGGGCACTGGGGTCCCTGTTCTCCCCGACTCGGCCCCACTCCCATGAGCTGGAAACCAGCTGATGGAGTCCCATAAGGAGGCTGCGAGCAGACGCTCACCCCATAAACCTGGCAGGCCCGGGAGCTCCTGCTGGGATCTGGACCCTGCCTGCCCGAGGCAGACCCCAATCTGGGCCCTTCCCTGGATCCCTGTGTCCCCGCGCATGGTCCCTCGTCTCTCCACCTCACGTGGATGGGCTCCCAGCGAGGGTCGGGGCTGGAGGAAGACTCCGGGGCGAGCTTCTCGGGCGCGCGTGCTCCGCCCTCGGTGACGGCGGGCTGCAGACTGCGTCCTCACCGCGGTGCGGCCGACGCCCCTTCCCCGGCCTGAGGGAAACCGTCGCGGCTGGAGGGGCCTCGGTCTTTCCCAGTGCACCTTCCCTCCTTAGAGGCGAAACTGAGACCCGGGACAGGCAGTTCTGGACCAGGGTCGTGAGGGTGGGCACCTGGGTAGACTTGCCCTCACCCCTCAAGCCCGGCTCCACGCGCGCAAAGGCTATTCCCGAGGGGTGCGCATCACCGGATCTTGCGGACGGGGACGCGCCCCTGGAGGCCACTCAGCAGTGGCACGTGACGAACGGGCCCGCCTCACCGTGCGCATGCGCACCGCGGTCGTGCTCAGCCCCGCCCTCTCCCGGGCCGCGCGCTCGGCCGAGTCACGCGCCGCGGTCCGCGCAGGCGCAGATGCAGACGCGCGGCGCCGGCCCTTCCAGAACCGCGCGCCCTGACGAGCCTCGGGCTGGCGGCGTCTCGGCTCGGGGCGGGGCGGGCCCCGCTGCCTGGCCGCGAGGCCGGCGTCCACTGCCCTCTCCTCGCGCCGGGTCCTGCCCCTGGGCTCCCAGCCGAGCGGGGCGCGAGCTCTATGGGCGCCGGCCCTGCCCCGCAGCTGAGGAGCGCTGCTCCCGGCCGGCCGCCGCCTCTCGCCGTGGACCCCGGCCCCGGGCCTCGGCGGGGCCGCCGGCGGGGCTGGAGCGGCCCGCGAACTTCTGCCCTCTCGGGCCTTCGCGGAGGACGGAGCCCGGGAGCCACCCTCGAGGACGAGACGGGTCCCCGAAGGCCGGGACTGCTGTGCGCTCACGGTCCCCCTGGCGGGCTGCGGGTCCGAGCCCCGAGAAGACCCCCAAAGTTCTGGCCGGGACCCGAAGAGCCCTTGAACTTGCTCAGAGAAACCTGCGGTTGGGGCCGCGGGGCTCTGGAGGCACAAGGGGGACCTGAAGACCGTGAGGGACAGATTGGTGCTTGCGGTCGTTAGCGAGGTTTCCCCTGAGGCCAGCCCCCAGGTAAAACCAGAAATGCTGGTTTCAGGAGATCCTCCCGCCATCTCCCTCACAGCGTCAGAAGCAAACTGCCCCCTCCTGTCACTTGAGAACGGGAACCCTGCTCCCTCTGCTCCAGCTGTGGGCGCGGACAGGTGGGGGAGCGCTGAGGACTGATGCAAACTCCGGATAACGGGGAGGCGGGGGAGAGGCGGTGATGGGCTGATCAGAATGGGGCTCCCAGGCTTCCCTGAATCAGTCATTTTAGGAGCCGAAAAGGACTTTTAAAAAAATTTTTTTAACTTTAAATATGTGAGGTACAATTCAGGGTTAGGGCTACAAAATGTTCATTATGCAGGTATCCTTGTTGATGAGGTGTGCCCTCACCCCCCTGGCAGTTTCCCACTACTGCCAATCCTGCCCCCTCTCCCCTGGCAATTGAGAAGAACTTAAGAGGTTCTTATCAAGAAGTGGGCCCCCCCCTTTTTTGAGTTTTTTGTTCTTTTGTTTTTTTGAGTTTTCATCCTGTCTCCCAGGCTAGAGCGCAGTGGCATGATCACGAGGATCCACGATCATGGCTACTGTGGCCTTGGTCTGGGCTCAGGCGAACTCCATATCCCAAGTAACTGGGACTACAGGCGCAGGCTACCATGCCTGGCTAATTTTTTGATTTTTTTGTTTTTTTGTAGAGACGAGGTGTCCAGTGTTGCCCAGGCTGATTGAACTCATGGGCTCAAGCAGTTCTCCTGCCTTGGCTTCCCAAAGTGCTGGTATTACAGATGTGAGCCACAGCGTCGGGTCTCATGAGTCTCTCTTTGAAACATGTCCAGTGACAGGGATCTCAATCCAGGGAAATTCACATCTTCTGACAAGATGCTGGTTTAGATCACTCCCTTTACCCTAGAACCTAGCTGTCTCCCCAGCGGTTCCCAGGGCAGAGTCAGCATCACTTCCTGTGAAAATGCCTTGGTGTCAGCTTGGAACTACATCCCTGCTTGGCCCCCCAGGGATACTGGAACCTGGGAAGGGACCTCTCCAGCTAATTGAGGGTTGGTTAGTTGGTTGCTGAAAGGAAAGGGAATTTATTTTTAATTTCCTGGGTTTTCTTTCCTGTTGTTTTGGAGTGGAGATGGCCTCAGAGGAGAAGGAAAATCCTTGAGTTAGGTGACTTCTGGCTAAGAATGAGCTGATAGGAGGGTGGAGAGTGGGGAAAGCTGTTTACGGCTAACCTGGCCCTCTTCACTAGGCAGCTTTGTTCCTGATGTGCATCTCTCCCCTGGATTTAACTTCACAGAACACCCAGCAGTGGCAGGGAATTGGAGCACAAAAGAACCTTGTAATCCAACCCATTCATCTTACAGGTGAGGAAGCTGAGACCTAGAAATGGACAGAGGCTATCCAGGGTCACAGAGTGAGCTAGTGGCAGAGATGAGACTTGAATTCAGGTCTCCTGAGTCCCAGGCCTGCTCTTATTCTCCTACACCAAGTATATTAGTGTCTAATAGAAAATAGATGGCACATATAAGTTGGGTACTTGGAGGCAGTGTAGAAGAAAACAACTATGGATAGCGGGACTATCTTCTGGGGCTAGGAACAGTGGAGTTTTACTGCCTCTACACCTAGAGACAAAGAGGCCATGTGGAGGACTATCTAACTAGAGCTAGGTCTTTGGGCCAGGGGGCTCAGAAAGGGAGTGGGAAGAATAAGAACCCTGTCTTCACATTATCCCTTCCTCTGGGGTCCTGTTAAAGCTCCTTGTGGACCTAACCCAAGTGGCAGTTAGAAGGCGAAAAGGTCTTGATGTAGACCATACAGGTCAATTCTAGGTCATAGTGCAGGGAGGAAAATGAGGAATGTACCTGGAAGGGCAGATGAGAGTTATTCAGCATAACAGGCAATCTTGCTTCTACCAATATAAAATCATTTACATTTCTTAAGCACTTAGTCTGTGCAAGGCATGTGCATTATCTCATTGTATTTTCCCATAAACCTGGTTTTCTCTGTTGGACCTATACACTGAATAGGACAGGCGTGGTGGCTCACGCTTGTAATCCTAGTACTTTGGGAGGCCAAGGTGGGCAGATTGCTTGAGCCTGGGAGTTCGAGAGCAGTCTGGGCAACATAGAGGAACTTCGTCTCTACAAAAAAGTCAAAAAGTTAGCCAGGCATGATGGCGCATGCCTATAGCCCCAGCTATTTGGGATGCTGTGTTGGAAAGGTCACCTGAGGCCGGGAGGTTGAGGCTGCCTGTGAGTCGTGATCACTGTGATTGTGCTACTGCACTCCAGTGTGGGTGTCAGAGAGAGACCCCAACTTAATAATAATAATAATAATAAAAGAAACTGACTAGCGAAACATCTTGAGGGATGGAGGTATGAACAATTAAGCTGACATCTTCCTGTGCGGAGTCTTATTGTGTGTATCATAGTTCCCTAAGATTGATTGTGGAATGGATGAATGAATGAATGAGGAGCAAACATAAAAGAGAGGCGGTAAACCTCCGTGAGAAGCCTTAGCTGTGCCCATTCTCCAGGAGAGTTGGAGGGTCAGCTGAGGGGACTGGAGGCTCTTTACAGAGAGGAGCCCTATGCCTTTTAGTATATCTCCTGTTGGTTTGTAATAGGCCAGCTTCAGGTTAAAAGAGCAAGTATGAAAGTCTCGGGAAAAAAAAGCCCCTTTGACCAGTTTTCTTAGTGGAGGTTAGCTTTCGGAATTAAAAACCATCTCTTACCCACTCCTTAATTCCTAGTACCCCCACAATCTGGGCAGGAGCCCAGGGTACTGCCTCTCTTTCCCTGCTCAACTCCTACTCACAGCTCCACCCACGAGCTCAGTTCTGCTAACTGCACTGCTGGTGCTGCTGCTGGAACACAGCGTTCTTCAGGGATGAACCAATGACCAGTTTGGTGGGGTAAATTTCACCAGCACCCCTGAAGTTTCTGTGAAGCAGGAACCTCCACTTGAAAGCACTGAGCTGTTTCCCTAATGCTTCCTTTTGCCTTACTGTTGCCCTCTTTCCCTCTTTTTATTGACTTCTTCTTTCCTAGAGGGTTCCAGAAAGTCTTTCATTTGTTGTTCATAATCTAACCCCCTCAACCTTGGATAAGGAACCTAATATATTCTGGCCACATGCTATCTGCCTGACACTGTATCTTATTATATTTCATGACAGTTAATAGCTGAGAAAACCAAGTCTGGTTAGGGAACGTATTGAAGATCACACAGCTATTAATGGTGGAGCTAGTATTTGAAGTCTGATCTAATCCCAACATCCATCCTGACATTTTTCAGAATAAACCCTGTTGCTGCAGTATTTAGGTTCAGCTTGTACTTTTGCTATTCGGAGCCTTTTCCTTGTGCCATTTCCTGTGTCTCTGAGGCTTGGGTGTGTTAAATGTACTGTTTCAGCTCACCCCTGTGGGTTTCCACATGGATTTGCCTAACGTTTGATTCCATCCATAGCCTACGTATCCTCCCTTATTCCTTTGCTGGTCATGTTGCCTCCATCTGGGGGGCCATTTCTATTTCAAAATGGCAACATCCAAGTACAGCTCAAATGTCACCTCCTCCATGATGTCCCTAAAATCTCATTTGCCTCCAGATTCTCAAACGCGCCTTTATGAGTCTTCCCTAAATGATTTATTAGGTAATTCCCTACGTTATAGTAATTTGGGCATGGAACTTGATCTATTTGTTGGGGGGCAGGTATTATACTGCTTTCATATTTGAAACTTTCCAGGACCCTATACAGAGTAATCCACTAGTAAATGAACACATCAGGGGAGCTCATTATAGGGAAAAGAGTTTGCCAAATGAAGATTTCTTCCTCAACTTTACATGTTGACTTTAGTTAAAATGAGATTTGCCTGTAAGATAAATGTCCTGGTTGAGTCTAGGGTTGTGATAGGGCACCCAGAGCGGGGAAGTCGCTTGTGTTTTCCTTGAGAGTTTTGAATTTGGGGAAGTGAAGAGACACCGATGAGGGCAGGAAGTGGAGAATAGGCCGCTTAGATAGAAGACCCCTCAGGCCGCACACATCTGACTGTCCAAATGGGGCCCAGCAGAGTGGTGAGCTGTGTCCCTTGACCTTTATCATCTGCTGCAGCTTTTCTGAGCCATTCCTGGTGCTCCCTGAGTCCCTTTATGTTTCTTCTGATAGAAAAAGTCCATCACTCCTCTTGCTTTCACCATTGGGAATGAGGGAAACCTTGGCCATATTGGCAGGCCTCCCTCCCTGGGACCTCAGTCAGCTCTGAGAATTAATTTCCCATATCACCCAAGACAGACAGATGCTAGGCCTCTTCAGCAGAGAACGGGTGTGGGCTGGGATGATTCACCTGCTCTGTTGCTGCCTACAGCTCAGCTCAAAGCCCTTGGGAATCAAAACACTTCCTAAGGAGAGGCACAGAAGGTTCTCCTTAGAAATAGCAGCTTGGGTCCCTATTCTGACAAATGCCTGTTACTATCCTGATGTTTCAAAGTCCAGGTCAGTGAGGAGCCATCCAATTGGATGGTCATGGAAAACAGGTAGAAGCAGTAGCCTTAGAAATCAGTGTCCTGATCTGGGCATCAGACCATCTAGATTTTAATTAGGCTCTTCCAGGAGCTCACTGTTTGTCTATAAAGGGAAAGCACTCATTCCTTAAGTCAACTTTTTTTTTTTTGACCTCTGAGTTCTACTGCTAAGGGCACAGAGGGTTATGAGAAGTCAAAACCTGTCCCTCACCATGATGGTCAGTCAGTCTCTTTAAATAAGCACAATTGGGGTAATAAATGATATACTAAGGTATTTTTGAAGCATGGAAGAGAAACATCCTGTGGGAATTGAGTGAGCAAATTTAGATTTAACTAAAAAGATGAAACTTGAGCTAGACCTTGAAATTGGAATTCTGTTGGCAGATGGGAGTGAGTAAGTCTGTTGCATCTTTGGGGAATAACGTGTGATATATTGTCAGTGTAATGGGGGGGGCTAAGGGTGAAGAGAGGAGATTAGACTTGAAGGTCTATCTGGTTCTAGCAGTGAAGGACCTTCATAGTCCATGTGAACTTTGGACCTTACCTTGAGGGTAGAGAGGAGATACTGAACTGTTTTAACATATAAGGGCAAGATATGATCAGATCTGTGTTATAGAATGATCACTTTGGCAGCAATGTGGAGGATAAATTGGAAGGATCAAGGATGAAGAGAGAGACACTGGTTAGAAGTTTGTTAGACTATCACAGGAAAGTAAGTTTGAGGACCTCAACTAGGGGATTAGAGAAGAGGATTGGACTAGATAATCCCTAAAACCAAAGTGTTATGCCTCCTGAATCTACTGTGCTTTGGTGCTTTTTGTATCTGTGCCCCTCCCCACCCCATTCCTAGTTGATTACCCAATTGCTTGCTCATGACATATCCTTGGGGGACTGTGACCTGTTTGAGTTCTGAACCTACCTGTTTTTTGTTTGTCTGTTCTGTTCATCCCTGAAATCTCACTTCAGATGGGACTTAGCCCCTTGGAGACCAACTAGTAGGAAGGTATTATCTATCTCAGAGTCTTTCTCACTCCCTCTTCCAGCCCTGATTCTTCTTTCTCCTTTATCCTCTGGCATTGGATCTGAGGTCTCTGAGTTGGCAATGGCATCTATACCATACTTCTCATTACTGTTTTCAAGAGGAATGATGAGACATCATGTCTCATTGAATGATGTTGACAAGCAGGAATTAGAAAAATGGATTAAAGACCAAGTTTGTGACCTTGATCTTAGAGTAGAAGGTGAAATACAGGGCAGCCCCACATAGTGACTGAACAAGTCTGAGCACCTTGATTTAAATTTAGATCAGTCCTATAAAATGTAATCTGAAAACCAGAAGTACATACCTTCTCCTAATTCCTTCACTCTTTCTGTTCCCACCTAGGGTTACAAGTCCTGCCCCTTCTTGCTATACTTGTTTGTAAAACTGTCATGCTGTGATTCTTGGGCCTGTAGAGTTTAGCAATCAGTCAACAAATAGGTTCTTAATACCTATGGTGTATGTAGCCTAATAGTAGCTGGGGTGAGCTGTAGATGCCCCCTGGCTATGTTCTCAAGGAATCAAGAGACTGGTATTTTTAGTCTAGTTGAGAAAGCAAAACACACACGAGAACCAATATGAATAGTTAGGAAGGCAGTCAGAATTTGGTAGTACGTGCTGCGTGTACCATAGTGCCTGAGAAAGGAGAGAGCAGGTGGTCTAGGTCTCTTGGGTTGCCTCAGATTGGGGGTTGGATTTACCTGGATAAAACCTGAGGGTCTAAGCTAGATCCCACCTAGTCTTGGCATGAGATTGGGGGCCAGGCAGCACTTTATGTGGCCCTTATATGGAGCAACATACCTATTACCCAAATGTTCATGCTGTTTCCTCAGTCAGCATCTTGCCACTAGTCCATTCATCCTTTAAAGCCAAGCCCAAATGCCTCTTTTTTCAGGAAGACTCTTTCCTTCCATCAGTCAGAATTGTGGCTATCTTCTTTGTTCCTCTGCAGTCCTTTGCTTTTAGCTCTGCTGTGACATTTTTTCATCTTATCATGTATTTATGAATGTTTTTCATCAGTTCCACTAGATTGTGAGCGTCTTGTTAACAGGAACTATATCTGATTCACTTCTCTAACTCCCAGTCGCTATCCTAGAGTGGTATTCAGCTCGGAAAATGTTTGCTAAGTGGAAGAACATGAGTTTAGTAGATTTCATTCTCCCTTGTATTTGAGTCCTACAAAATCAATTCCAGCCTGGGCATGGTGGCTCATGCCTATCATCCCAGCACTTTGGGAGTCTGAAGCCAGGAGGACTGCTTGAGCCGGGGAGTTTGAGACCAGCCTGGGTAGTATGGCGAGACCTCGTGTCTACAAAAAATAAAATAATTATTAGCTGGGCATGGTGGTGTGTGCCTGTAGTCCTAGCTACTTGGCAGGCTAAAGCAGAAGGATTGCCTGAGTCCTGGAGGTTTAGGCTGTGGTGAGCCATGCTTGTGCCACTATACTTCAGCTTGGGTGACAGAGAGAGATCCTGACTCAAAAAAAAAAAAAAAAAAAAAAAAGATCAGTTATAAAAATTAAAACTAAAACCAGAATAGGAGGGCTTACTTTATAATGCCAATTTATGGCAGGGGAACATGGAGTGAAATTTAAAGTCATTTTA
>CAUYQG010196876.1:0-17809 GCA_963574415.1 Tarsius wallacei
AATGGCTCAGCCTGTAATCCTGCGCTTTGGGAGGCCGAGGTGAGTGAATTGTCTGAGCCCGCGGGTTCGAGACCCGCCTGGGCAACTTGGCGAGCCCTCATCTCTACAATAAATCAAAAAAATCAGCCGGGCGTGGTAGCGCGCGCCTGTAGTTCCAGCTACTTGGAAGGCTGAGGCGGAAGGATCGCTAGAGCCCAGCAGGTCGAGACTGTGTATAATTTCATTGAGATGGTATAGTATTTTGGCCCGGGCAAATGTCTGTATGTCCTCCTTAAGCCAGCCATTGTGATTTTGTTATTTTTGTGAGTTAGAATAAAGTGGTTTTCTTCCCCCTCCAAAAAACAGGGAAAAAAAGAAATTACGTTTCCTCCCCTGTAAAACAGTAAGGTCAAATAAAGGCCTTGAAAAGGGGCCATGCTTGGTGTTTTGAAATTTCTAGTACTCACATTAAAAAAAGTTTAAAAAATTAATTTTAATAATATATTTTATTTAACCTAATATAACTAAAATATTTCAAAATGTAATCAATATAAAAATTGAGGTACTTAGCATTTTTTCTATGTCTTTAAAGTCTAGTGTGAATTTTATACTTACGGAACATCTCAATTCAGACTAATCACATTTCAGATAATAGCCCCATGTGTCTAGTGGCTACCGTATTGGACAAGAAAAGACTTCCCTAATTGTCCCAGTAATAGCCTTTGTAGCACACACACACACAGAGAGAAATATACACACATGTATGTAAACAGGATCCAACCATGGATTATATTTTTAATTTAGGTGTCATGTCTCTCAGGCTTTTTAAATCTAGCAGAATAGCTCCATTTTTTTTCTTTTTAAAAACTTTCACACAATATAGGAAGAGCACAGACAGGCACATTTTGTAAAATTTGGGATATGTTTTGAAGTGGAGTCAATAGGTTTGTTGATAAGTTGGAAATGGGATGTGAGACAAATAGAAGTCAAAGATTAATCCAAAATGTTTTACCTCAACAACTAGAAGGATGGAATGCCATCTTCCAAGACAGAAAAACTGAGAAACAGCAGGTTTAGAGAGGAAGACCAGAAACTGTTTTGAACATGTTAAATTTGAGAAGCCTCCTGGACACCCAACTGGAGATATCAAACTGGTAATTGACTATGAGTCTGAAGTTCAGATGAGAGGTCTAGTCAAAAATAAAATTGGTTGGAGCATGGTGTCTCATGTCTGTAATCTCAGTGCTTTGGGAAGCCGAGGCAGGAGGATTGCTTGAGGCCAGGAATTTGAGACCAATCTGGACAATGTAACCATACCCCATCTCTACAAAAAAAATGAAAAAAAAAATTAGCTGAGCATAGTGGTGTGTACCTGTAGTCCTAGCTACTTGGGAGGCTGAGGTAGGAGGATCTCTTGAGCCATGGATTTCAAAGCTGCAGTGAGCTATAATCACACCACTGCACAACAGCTAGGCAACACCCTGTCTCTCAAAAAAATTTTAAATACTTAAAAATGGACCACTGTGGTGGTTCACGTCTGTAATCCCAGGCCAAGGTAGGAGAATTGCTTGAGCCCAACAGCCCGCGCAACATAGCGAGGATTTCTCTCTACAAAAAAAAAAATATTAGCTGAGTGCAGTGGTATATGCCTGTGTTCCCAGATACTCAGGTGCCTGAGGCAGGAGGATGGCCTGAGCCCAGGAGGTTGACCCATGATAGTGCCACTGTACTCCAGCCTGGACGACAGAATAAGAATCTGAATTTAAAAAAAAAAAAAAAGAGAGATACAAGAACAAAGCCTTGGGGCACTCCAATATTTGGACGTCATAAAGAGAGATGAAACCAGCAAAAGGAAAATGAAGAGTGGCCAATAGGAGAAAAACCAAGAGTATGATATCTTAGAAGCTAGATGAAAAAAATGTTTCAAGGAGAAAGAAGTGTCAAAAGTCAAAAACTGAGAACTGGATTCAGTAGAATAAAGGTCATTGGTGACCCTGTCAGGCAATTCCAGAGGAATCATGAAGTTGAAATCCTATTTGGAAGTTCATCCAAGAAAGGATGAAAAAAGACTAGAGGCAGTGAGTATGGTAACTCCTGAAAAAGCTTTATAAGGGAGCAGAGAATGAATGCACAGTAGCTGAGGGGAGAGGGTAAGTGGGGTCAAGAGAGTTTATCTATCTATCTATCTATCTATCTATCTATCTATCTATCTATCTATCTAAGTCAGTCTTACTGTCACCCAGGCTGGTGTGCAATGGCATGCTTATGGCCACTGCAGCCTCGACCTGCTGGACTCAGGTGATCCTTCCACCTACGACTTCCAAGTAGCTGGAACCACAGGTATGTGCCACACACCCAGCTAATGTTTTGATTTACTGTAGAGATGAGGTCTCGCCAAGTTGCCCAGGCTGGTCTCGAACCCCTGGACTCAGACAATCCTCTCGTCTCTGCCTCCCAAAGTGCTGGAATTACAGGTGTAAGCCACCATGCTTGGCCAGTTTTTTTATTTTTAAATGGGGAATAAAAAGCGTAGCATGTTTGTTGCTGATGCAAAGGATCCAGTTGAGATGGAAATTGCCAGGCCAACAGAAGAATTGTAGAGCAATGTTCGTGGGTGGGGTGAGAGAGGTTGGCTGAAATTTACTGCACAAATGGAGAGAGTATCCATAGGAAGAGGAGGAAAGTCAGAGGCGATAGACACAGATGGGGGTGGATGCCTCGGTGGGAGTTACAGAAGTTCTCTTTTGATTGTTTCTGTTTTCTCAGCAAAGTAAGGTAACTCTATGATGTAGGGAAGAATTCTGATTAGGTAGCAAATAAGCAGAGGGGCATAATACCATAAAAGATGGTTGGAAAGAAGCTCAGTACATGTTGGAATAGTCAAAGTACAATAAGCAAGTTCCAAGGAAGCACTGCCTAAGCAAAAGTGCAAAGACAAAAATGCAAGTGTTGGGGGAAACCAGTTTAAGCTGAGATTTTGTATACCAGAGACGTGAAAGTGAACTTGAGTTAGTTCACATTGCAGAAGGCCTTAAATGCCAGGCTGAAGAATGTAGACAAATATTACCATCCCCTGGTCTGTATATTCCATTCTACAGTGTTGCTAAGTGATGCATTCCAGAGTTTTTGACTATTAGCTCCTGTTCTTGCCAGCCTGTACCTGAAGTACCACTGACCTTTTTATACAATGGCTGAGAGACGGTTTTGTGGTGTATGGATTTGGGTTAAGGTGCATCGATTTTTTATGGGGTTGTGTCAGCACCTCCATTATTTCTGGAGTGTCATTGTTAAGGATTTTTTTGTTAAGAAGGAGGAAGAACAAGTCCCTTCAGATGACGCTGTCTTTCACAAGGAAAAAATTGTGGTACTTGGGCAAATGTTGAAGGATAAATCTCTACCCGTTGAAAAGAGAGCTCAGGCTGCCAAGAGAATTGGACTGTTGGCCTTCACAGGTATCGATTCAACCCGCTATGCAAAAATAGATGTTCCATAATCGTTTTGTTTGTTATAACACTGTAATTCAGTGATTTTTCTTAGGCCTAGTCTTAAAATTCCAAAAAAATTTCATTTGATAAAATTATTCGTTTAATCTATTATCATTGTTTCTATGTCTTTGCACTGCTAGATATCACTAATTATTTTCTCCTCAAAGATCTCATGCTTTAAAAGAATATGTCCACCAAATAAATTATTAACTAAATGTTTCCCATATATTAATTAAAATATATATACTGAAACTGCCTATCAAGATTCTCACATTAAAAAAATCAAAGGGGCTATACTGAGTTGGTAAAATTCCAACCTAGTGACATGATTCCAATTAGAGTAAAACTACCTGATACTTTACTTTTTAACTTTATTTTATGCATTGCACAGAAAATATATTAGAAAAATCAATAAGACCTTAATGCTCTGGAAACACCTATTAGGTAAGACAAGTGCATCAGTGAAAGACAATATTTAATGTATATTTGACTAGAAAATAAAGTGAGAAACCATTTAAACACACACTGCTCTAATGATTGTCAAGTCCAAATTCACTCCAGTTTTTTTTTTTTTTTCAAATAAATTTAGGACATATAATGAGTTTGGGGGTTTTGTTTTGTTTTGAGTCAGAGTCTCACTCTGTTGCCCAGGTTGAAGTGTAGTGACAAGATCATGGATACTGCAGCTTCAACCTCCTTCTGGGCTCAGGTGGTCCTTCTGCTTCAGGCTTCCAAGTAGCTGGGACTACAGGCGCATGCCCCCATGTCTGGCTAATTATTTCATTTATTGTAGAGATGAGGTCTTGCCATGTTTCGCAGGCTGGTCTCAAACTCCTGGACTCAGGCAATCCTCTCGCCTCTGCCTCGCAAAGTGCTAGGATTACAGGCATGAGCCACCACTCCCATCCTTATAATGAGATTTTATATATAGTCCTCAATAACACATTTCTTAATAAGAAGCTCTAGCGGGCAGCTATAAGTGTCTGGATTTTTTTTTAAGTGGGAAAATGAATTACTTAGATGTAGTTTGATAGACTAAATCTCTCAAAGAACGGCACTCAGGAGAGGAAACTAAAAGAGGTCCTTGGTACCAGAATGGTTGGGAACCACTGGCACAGAGCTGGAAAGGAGACAGGAAAACCACAGATACTCCTGTGTGTAAATGTATAAACGTGTATATGGCACCCCCACGTGGGGCAGGTTCAGTTCCCCATGTAGCTGTACTCACCATCTGAGAGAAGAGCTAGCTCCTTACAAAAGGATCCAAATTATTTAGTTTGACGTTATTCAGCCTTAACTGTTCTGGTGGGAAGCAAGGAAAGGGCTTCTGTTCAGGCTTCAGCTAAAGCTTTAATGTTGAATAGAACATTCTTAGGACCATGGGACTGTGGTAGCATAAGCAAGAGAAACCTGTGCAGGAGCAAAACTCCAGTAGAAAGAATCTGACTGGCTATGCCAGCTACTCACCATCTAAAAAGTCTTCATCCATGTCTTCTTGGCTAGAACCTGTTGGAGTTGAGATTTGGACTAGGAAGTTCTGGGGCTCAGGTATATGGTGAAAGTAGAGTATAGGACCAGGTTGGATCAGTAGCCAAAGTCAGAAAAATCTTTTGAGGCTATGTTGGTCCCATATCTACCAAAGAGTTTGGGCAAGAAATGTGTAAGAACAGGTCAGCTGTGGACAGCCACTCAGGAAAACCTCTCTCCTAGTTGTCTCTCCTGACTTTGCTGCTCAGCTTTTTGATTTGTTCTTGGCTCTAATACTCTGTTTCCTTCTGAGTTTTCTCCAGCACTAAAGGCAGAGAATCCAGAAGACCATGAGGGAGATTTGCTAAGTGAACACAGCCAGGTTTTATTCACCTTGAAATACTCACTCCTGGGTGCTTGATTAAAGGAACCAGGCAGGAGACTCAGGCAGGCTGAGACCTCCCTGGGAAATGGGGGAAAAGAAACAAGAAAATTCAAAGTTTTCAAAGTGTGTATGTATGGCAACAAGAACATGAAAACAAGACCGGGTGCAGTGGCTCATGTCTGTAATCCCAGCACCTTGGGAGGCCAAAGTGGGAGGATTGCTTGAGCCCAGAATTTGAGACCAGCCTAGGCAACATAGAGAGACCTAACTTCCATCAAAAAATAAAATAAAATAAAATAAAATAGTAAAATAAAATAAAATAAAATAATAAAATAAAATAAAATAAATAAAAAAAACCTAGCCAGGCATGGTGGCAAGTGCCTGTAGTCCCAGCTACTCGGGAGGCTGAGATGGAAGGGTCACCTGAGCCCAGGAAGTCAAAGTTGTGGTGAGCCATGATCATGCCACTGCATTCCAGCCTGGGTGACAGAGTGAGACCTCGCCTGAAGAAAAAAAAAAAAAAAAAGACCGGGCTCGGTGGCCCAGTCCGTAATCCCAGCACTTTGGGAGACTGAGGTGAGTGGATTCCCTGAGCTCGCGGGCTTGAGACCAGTCCAGGTAACTTGGCAAGACTTCATTTCTACAATAAATAAAAAATAAGCCAGGTGTGGTAGTGCATGCCTGTAGTTCTGGCTACTTGGAAGGCTGAGGTGGAAGGATCGCTGGAGCCCAGCAGAGTCAAAACTGGGCGACAGAGTGCGACTCCGAGTCAAAAAAAAAAGAAAAAGAAAAAGAATATGAACACACATGAGCATGAGCACTCCAGAGTGTTACTATTAAATACACTAAATACTTATGGAAATGCATATGCTTGTTCTACAGGAGGACCAACTGCTGGAAATTTTGCAGCCGATTACATGCAAGAAGTAGCTCACTTGTTGCAAAATTATGAAGTGGCACCAAAAATAAAGATCCTGCTGCTCCAGGGTATAGCTTGTTGGTGCTACTTAGACCCTGAGAGCCAGAGAAGAGCCAAACATCTGCAGTTTATTCCCATTCTCCTTAGTTTTTTGGAAAGCAGATCTGAGTCTACTATCAAAGGTGAAATAAACAGCAACCTCCTCCTGCAGTTTTGGACTTGTTACGTGCTCTCTATCATGACGTGCAATAATGTGTCTATCATCAAGGAGCTTAGAGGCCACAGTACTCTAAAAGATAATTTGCTAATGTTGGCTCCAGAGAATTGGTCTGGATGGCCAGAGAATTTTGCAGAGGTGCTGTTTTTCCTGATTGGTTTTC
Organism: Tarsius wallacei; assembly: GCA_963574415.1. NCBI lineage: Eukaryota > Metazoa > Chordata > Mammalia > Primates > Tarsiidae > Tarsius > Tarsius wallacei. The sequence continues at coordinate 6,616 of CAUYQG010196876.1, forward strand.
ACCAGAGTTAGTTTCTCTTAGTCCAGCTACATGTTGCAGCTATCTGTGCCATTGTTCTACCCTGGACAACAGAAATAAATAATAAAAGTTGATACATTCATTTTCAGCTTTTTCCTTCTGTAATTAAAGAATTCTATGTAAATTTGCATACAGTGAGTTAACTGTAATAACCAAATTTTGGGAAAGCACTGCTGTTTAAAATGACGTTCTAGATAGAGCTTTCGAGTTAGCTCACGAGTATGTCCTCTCTCACTGGGAAATAAAGATGTTAAAGCATGCAGTTAGATATGATGATGAGTATAAATACTTGTAAAATTATAGAGCTGGAATGCTATTTTTTGCCACCTATTATATAAGGGCCAGAGAGAATGTTTCTCTTCAACATCTACCATTAAATCATGAAACTCTTATTTTCTAACATATCTCTCTTTGAAGTTGATTAAAAACATGTATTTTGCAATTGATTTCCCATTTGGGGAAAAAAATCTATGCAGGTAAATTTCTTACCACATGCTTCTGTGTGGTAAAAATAAATAAATAAATAAAAATTATTGAAAGTAAAAACAAGGCCGAGCACAGTAACTCATGTCTGTAATCCCAGTGCTTTGGGAGACTGAGGTAGGAGGACTGCGTAAACCCAGTCACTCAAGACCAGCCTAGGCAATTTAGCAAGAACTTGTCTCTACAAAGAAATCCAAAAAGTAGGCTGGGCTCGGTGTTTCAGCCTGTAATCCCAGCACTGTGGGAGGCCGAGGCGAGTTGATTGCCTGAGCCTGCTGGTTTAAGACTCAGTCCGAGCAACTTGGCGAGACCTCGTCTCTACGATAAATCAAAAATTAGCCTGGCATGGTAGCACATGCCTATAGTTCCGGCTACTTGGAAGGCTGAAGGGGAAGGATGGCCAGAGCCCAGCAGGTGGATGCTGGGGTGGCTGTGAGTGTGCCACTGTACTCCAGCCTGGGCAACAGAGTTAGACTCTAACTCAAAAAAAAAAAAAAAAAAAAAAAATTCCAGAAAGAAGCAGGGTGTGATTACTTGGGAGGCTGAGTGGAAGGATCACCTGAGTGCAGGAAGAGGTCAAGGCTGCAGTGAGCCATGAGCATGTCACTGCACTGCAGCCTAGGAGACAGAGTGAGATTCTGAATTTAGAAAAAAGTAAAAACAAAATGACCTCATAAAAATTAGGTTCCTAAAATGGCAATTTATCAGACTATACATCCCATATATAACTGTTAGGAGCAGTGGTATACTTGGGAAGTTATTAGATGGTATGAAGTCAGGGCACACAGAAATGTCAAATCCTGGCCCAACCCACAGCCGTCCCACATAGTGGGCACTATTGCCCCACCCAAATCCCTTCAGCCCTGTTTCAGTACAGGACCTCCAGGGGCCACATTTTGGCTGAGGTTGTTCTCTGGCTACCTGAGCAAGCCTTTCTTGCACGTAGGGCTGACTGGAAGTTCAGAGGAATCAGTACCTGACGAGAGCAGTCCTCAACTCCACTGGCACAAAGGTCTTGACTGCAGATGGAGTGCGTGGGATCTGTCATCTAAAGACACCCTGAAGCTAGGTAGGCTGTCAGGTTTTCATTGAAAAGACATTTCACTCTCCTTATTTTGTCTATGAGGGAATCTGTAACAGAATGCCTGCACTCAATGTTTGTGCTGATCAGTCTCACCAAAAGTTTTATTACAAAAAGTAACATTGATGGAAAAGTGCCTAAAGAATATGTATCTAGTTGCATGTCCAACTACCCTAACATCTGCCTCTAGCTTCAGTTGCAACCATCAGATTGAATTATGTTCTTTCATCTTTCACAGACTTGCTTGGACTGAGCTGTGCTTGAGTGTTAGCCTTCCATCTTTCACAGAGGAGGGCTATTAACAAAAAAAAAGTAGTGTCGGCCAGGTGTGGTGGTTCACACTTATACACTTGTAATCCCAGTACTTTGAGAGGCCAAGACGGGAGGATCGCTTGATCCAAGGAGTTTGAGACCAACTGGGCAACATAGCAAGACCTCATCTCTACAAAAAAATTAAATAATTAGCTGGGTATGGTGGTACATGCCTCTAGTCCCAGCTACTCGGGGGGCTGAGCTGGGAGAATTACCTGAGCCTAAGAAGTTAAGGCTATGGTGAGCCCAAGCATGCCACTGCATTCCAGGCTAGGCCACAGAGTAAGACTCTGACTTCGGGGAAAAAAAATAGTGTCATTCTGTGATCTTCGCTTTTGTTTTGTTTAAGTTGGAGTCTCACTCTGTGGCTCAGGCTCAACCTCCAGAGTTCAGGCGATCCTCCCACCTCAGCCTCCAGAGTAGCTGGAATAGCTGGGACTACAGGCACATGCCAACGCATCCAGCTAATTTTTTTTATTTTTTGTAGAGACAAGGTCTCACTATGTTGCCTAGGCTAGTCTCCAGCTCCTGGGCTCAAACAATCCTGCCTTGGTCTCCCAAAGTGCTCCGTGCCACCAAGCCTGGCTCTCACTTGTATTTATTACAGGACTGTTGAGAGGGATGCTAATCGTATCATCATGTGGTGTCCCCTTAAGGAGAATCAGCGGGAAATTTTCTCAGACCTCAGAACCAGAAAAAGCTGTGTTCTGCTGAGCAACTGTACATTTCCATCCTTTGAGGATATTGTGAATTGTGGAACACAGTGTTTCTCAACTAGAGTCCAGCTGATCGGAACAGATTCAGAATAGGAAATAAGTATTTAGAGACTAGGTTACTGTTGGAAATTACCTTTTTTATATGAATATTTTATTTCTCAGATAGTAATACATATACATAGTTTAAAAAGTCAAATAATGCAAGGCCTCTAGTGAAAAACAGCAGTCCCCAAGCCCCCTCCCCACTCATACTCCCAGAGTAGCCATTTGAATTCTTTTGGCTATTTCTTCTGGCACTCATTTGCCTCCACATTTCTAAATAATTTATATTCTTTGCTTTTTTTTTTTATTCTTGGGGATTTTTCTTTTTCCTTAAAAGGACGGATGAGGACTTGGCATTCTCGCACTCCCCTTACCTACCTCCGCTCACCCTCCTCTTTCTCTCTCAGTGTAATTATGCCACAATTGTTGCATAAGACAATATGATCACATCAATATTTTGCATAGCTAGGTCATACAATAGGGTCTAATTACACTTCCTTCTTTGTACAGTTCTGTTTTCTCTGGAGTTGTTTCTTTGTTTTTGTTTTTTGCTTAGTTTTCTGGATACCTATTACTAATATAGTCCCACACTTTCCTCCATATGGTTAACATCTCTCAAATAATTATGCATTGGAAAACTGTCAGCTTCAGTTTCTTCTTGAATATAGCGTACCATCTTCTTGCTCCAACCTGGGTCAGCCATATAGCTAACAAACAGAGAATTTTAGAAGTTCCCTTCAGTATCTAGGACCCCCCCCCATTTCCCCTATCATGTTGGAGCTTCTGTTTTTTGTATACTATCTCTTCCCTTTCCCTGGTTCAGTCTCACATTTAAATTTGGAGATTTTCTAGTATTTTGCTGAGAAAGAATGAATGAGAAGTAAACTTTGTAAGAACTTGCATGCCAAACAATGTCTTTATTCTTCATTCAATTGATAAATTGACTTCAGCCTGTCCCTGATTTATGAGGAGCAGCTGAGAACATCAGTGCTCTGTTCAAGCCAGCTCTCCCTACCCAGAGGAAAAGCTGAGGCCAACACATTAAGTTTATTTCTCCCAAAATCACCAATCAGGTAAGTCACTCATCTCTACTAAAACCAGGCATGTTACAGTTAATGGAGCTTCCTACTCTGGGAAAAAAAAACATTAGTTATGGAAAAGAAGCATATATGCAACTGATTATTGTGTATAAATTAATGTGTGAAAAAAAAGAAGCAGCTTCTTCTGTGTCTTTCCAGAGATATTCTATTTATATACAAGAAAATATACACATATCTCTTTCTAGGTCCTTTTTGTTTTAACACATAGTAGCATTCTGTTGTTTCTAATCATTTATCTCAGATTTGGTTCTATATCCTGAGGAGTTTATCAATTCTTTTCTACTGATTCAGAGTACTTGTATGACTGTACTATATAGTTGACCCTTGAATAACACAGGCTTGAACTGCTTGGGTCCGCTCACATGCAGATTTTCTTCTGCCCCTACTACCCCTGAGACAGCAAGACCAACCCCTCCTCTTCCTCCTCATTCTGCTCAGTGTGAAGATGACAAGGATGAAAACCTTTATGATGGTCAGTTCTGCTTAATGAATAGTAAAAATATTTTCTCTTCCTTCTGATCTTAATAATTTTCTTTTCTCTAGCTTACTTTATGGCTATAATACAGTGTGTAATATAGATAACATATAATATGTGTGTTAATTGACTGTTTATGTATTCGCAAGGCTTCCAGTTAACAGCAGGATATTGATTACGTTTTTGAAGAGTCAAGTTATACTTGCGGTCCCGAGCAGTGGCCTGTGCTCATAGTTCTAGCTACTTGGGAGACCAAGACAGTAGGATTGCTTGAGCCCAGGAGTTTGAGACCAGCTTGGGCAACATAGTGAGACCATGTCTCAAATAAAAAATTAATTATAAAAAAGTTATATGCAAATTTTCTATTCTCCAAGGGGAGGCTCCCCTAATCCCTGCCTTGTTCAAGGGCCAACTGTAGTTTATATATAACCAGTCTTGTAGTGGTGGACATTTAGGTTATTTCCAATCTTATTGATAGTTCAAAGTTATAATAAATAACATTAAATGTAAATAATTTCACATGTATGTAAGTATATCTGTGGTATAAATTTCTAGAAGTGGAATTGCTTGTAAGCACTTACATTTTTGTTTTATTTTATTCCCTGAATTGTCACTTTTTCCTGTTGACTTTAGCTTTCTTTGTCAGTGTGGGTTTATGTCTTTTATAGTTTACTATCATTTTAATGGGATTTAGGGAGAGAGAGAAACTAAATGGCTGTGTTCAATTAACATGCTTAGCCAGAAATTGCTGAAGGCCTCTCTTCTGACAATGTTTAGAGAATCTTTGGTTAACATTTTATCTACAGAAGAGTAGCTTATAAACGCAGTCCAGCCATAATGTTCTATTCAAATTCCTTTTTGGTCTGCCCTTTAAGTTGAAGGAGGCAAAATTAAGGTTCAGATCTGGGCCCTGAGACATCTTTATGATAAGCCTTGAATTTTAAACTGGTTTATCAAAGCTTTAACAAGAGTTATTTGTTTAACTTTTCTGTTCCTAAGTTCAGCTCTCCCCAACATTTGAGTTTCCCCAGAAGCAAATCAGAGATAAGGATCTGAGGGCAAGAATGTTGCTTGGAAGGTGATCTCAGAAACTAGCAATAGGGAAGGGAAGAAAGCCAATAAAAGATGTGTTATGAAGAAAACTACCATTGCAGGTAAATGGAGCTTTAAAATTCTACGACGGAACTGTTCTGGTAAATATACAACACACAACTCAGTTGTTCCATCCAGAGGTCCCAGTAGCTCAGATATTTATACACCAATTCCTGTCTTTCTTGGTTGACCTAACAACCAAATTAGCTAAAACCTAAAAAGTCAACTGAAATATCTTGAAGGGGGTGGGACAAGCAGGGAGCAGTTTTCTAAACAAAGCAAAGATGTAAGGGCCCTAAGGCAGTGCTGTGGACATTTGTTGCTTTTTGGCTCACTAGAGTTTATTATTTCTTCTGATATCACCTTCAGTGTATTTTGGGGAGATATCTTGCCCATGGTATACAGTCTTAAGGGGACTGTCAATCGACTCTTCCCAAGAGCAGTAACATAAGCCAGGCTAAGCCAATTGGACTGTCTCAGGAAAATTTTAATCTTATGCAAAGTGATAAAAGGACAGAAAATCATTTCAGAGACAGCGCCAAGACAATGCTGATTAGCAGCTTTATGGGATATTTTCTCTTATAAGATCCCCAGAGTTGCCTTGGTTTCTGCTCCCTCCGAGCCACCATATTGTTTCAATGATTTACTTTTTTTAATTTGTCTGCCACAGAGTTTTCATTTCTTACAAAGAACTCTGAGGGCCAGGTGCAGTGGCTCATGCCTGTAATCTTAGCAGTTTGGGAGGCCAAGGCAGGAGGACTGCTTGAGACCAGGAGTTCGAGACCAGCTTAGGCAACATAGCACGACCTCATCTCTACAAAAAACACAAAATTAGCCAGGCATGGTGGCATGCCTGTAGTCCCAGGTACTCGGGAGGCTGAGGCAGGAGAATCACCTGAACCCAGGAAATTGAGGCTTAAGTGAGCCATGATTGTGCCACTGCACTTCAGATTCCAGCCTGGGCAACAGTGAGACCATGACTCGAAAAATAAAAGAACTCTATAAAAGGCAGGAAGAAATGACATGTTCAAAAACTTATTAGGAAAAAAATTCCACATCTTTACTAAAAGTTTGTATATTCTCTTGGTATATCCTCTGTCTACCACACACTCACTATTTTCAAATGTGTCTGTGCTAATATATAGAAAAGTAATTAATTTAGTGTTTTTCTTAAGTCTGGCCATTTATTTTTAGTTGTTCTTAGATTTGCTTATGTAAATTATCTTTTTTCCTATAACTGTCCTCTTTATCTGGTCTTATTACACCAGTCTAAGACCTCCAAAGAATTTGAAATAATTGCAGTTCATTCCTCTCTAGCTCTTGGTCTTACAACGAATTCCAAAGCTTCACCATTAAGCATAGGGACACACAGATATCTGGTCAAGATTTTTTCTTTTAATAGCTTACTAAGGGGTTTTTACCAGGAAGGGCGTTGAATTTTATAAATGCTATCTCACCATCTAGTAAGATGATGTGCTTTTTCTTCTTTAATGTAAAAAACTTCAAGTGTTTACTAATGTTTAACAGTCTTGCTTTTGTGACATAAATTCCAACTTGCTCATCATGGTTTATCTTTTACTGGCTAAGACTTGCCTTTTTAGGATTTTTCAATCTGTATCAAGAGGGCTCTAGAGTCCCCCACTCCAACCTCATGAACCATCCTGGTTGTTTTTACGTGTTATGCTAGCCTTATAGAATACATTGTTAGTTGAATCTAATCCCAAATGTCACACATTATATTCTTCTAATCAATTTTTAACCATTTGCTATTTTCTTTAAGGAAGCTGAACTGCATTTTTTTTTAAACCTTCAAAGAACTTATTCTAACTGGCCAGGCTTGACTGATGCCTGAGCCTGTCTCCAACACATTTTCATAAAGATTTTACACTGACATTTGATACTTAATTGAAAATCAGACTCATTGTCAAAGGAAATGCTTCCAAATTCTCCACTACTAGAGTCAGTTTCCAGGGACTAAAAAGTTAAAATCCATCAACCCCAAGTTTCCTCTTAAAATTCACCTCAAAATCACCCTCTACATTGTCCCTAGGTCAACTACTAATCTTTCTCATATTTTTCACTTTATAATTTTAAGTAAATGGAGGCATACAGTTTATGTACTTTTACCTGGCTTCTTTCATTCAACATCAAGATTCATCCATGTTGTGTATACCAATTATCTGACCCCTTTTCACTGCTAAGTCGTATTCCATTGTATAGATATACCATAATTTATCCATTCACTTGCCAAAGGACCTTTACAAAATAAAGCTATAAAAATGTAGAAACTATTCTCTTTTTTTTTTGAGTCTGAGTCTCACTCTATCTCCCAGGCTAGAGTGCAGTGGCACACTCATGGCCATCACAGCCTCAACCTGCTGGGTTCAGGCAATCCTTTCACCTAAGCCTTCTAAGTAGCTGGAACCACAGGTGCATGGCACCACACCTAGCTAATTTTTATTTATTTATTGTAGAGATGAGGTCTTGCCAAGTTGCCTGGTCTTGAATCCATGGGCTCGGGCAATCCTCTCACCTCTGCCTCCCAAAGTGCTGGGATTACAGACACAGCCACCACACCTGGCAAAACTAGTCTTCACATGGTTATATGCTTTCATTTCTCTTGGGTAAATACCCAGAATGGCTGGGTCATATAAAATGTTTAACTTTTAAGAAATTGCTCAACTTTTCTACAGCAGTTGTAGCATTTAACATTGCTACCAGCACTGCAGGAGGGTTTGAGATGCTTCACATCCTTAACACTTGGTATGGCTGTTTTTGTTTTTCAAACTTGAGTCATTCTGTTAGGTGTGGAGCAGTATTTCTCTGTAGTTTAACTTGCACTTCCCTGATGACTGATATTGAGCATCTTTTCATGTGCTTATTTACCACTTAACACATATCCTTTGGCGAAGAGTGCAAATCTTTTCTCCATTTCTAAAACTGAGTTATCTAGTCATTGAATTCCAAGAGTCCCTTATGGACACAAATTCTGTTTTGATATATTCTGTAAATATTTCCTCCCAGTCTGCAGCTTGCTTTTTTCATTCACTTAAGTGTTATTATATGTCTTAGCCCATCTGTGTTGTTATACAGGGATACCTGAGACTGAGTAATTTATAAGAAAAGTTTATCTGGCACACGGTTCTACAGGCTGTGGTGAGGGCCTCGGGAACCTTCCACTAATGGCAGAAGGTAAAGGGGAGCAGGCATTACATGGTGAGAGAGGAAGGGAGACGGAAGAGTGGTGCCAGAGTTTGCAAAGTGTACTGCCTTGGGATTGAATAAGATCTGTGAGAAGCTTACAAGTGGTTTTCTATAAAAGGACAATAAAGAGCAATGTGAGCTTTAAAGGATTGCTTTAGCTGAGTATCTTTACAGAACCTTAATTTTAACAAACAAATTTCTCCGGAACTAACAGAGAGAGAACTCTCATTACTAGGCAGCACTAACTCATTCATGAGGGATTGATTCATCCCCATTACCCAAACACCTGCCACTCGGTCCCACCTCCAACATAGGAGATAAAATCTCAACCTAAGATACGGAGGGAATATTCAAACTATAGAATATAGTTCATGCTTTTTGTGTCCTATTTTAGAACTCTGCCAAAACCAAAGTCACTAAGAGTTTTTCCTATATTTTCTTCTAGAAGTTTTATAGTTTTAGCTACATTAACTTTTAAATCCCATTCAATTCCTTCTCTTCTTTTGCTCCCCACCATCAATCCTGGCAACTGTTTTTTGAGAAATAATTTCTATTTGCCAAGTTGTCCTACTTTACTTTTCCTCTTTCTTACTCATTCTAAAGGCCTCTCAGCGGATTCCCCTTACCCCTAAACCAGAATATTCTTAATTCCTTTTTTTAAAAAAAGTAATTCTATCTTTAGTGACTCACATCTCAAATATATAAAGCCAATAGCCTCATGTGGCTACCTAAATACAAATTACAATTAAATAAATTAGCTGGGTACTGTGGCATGCTCCTGTAGTCCCAGCTACTCAGGGGCTAAGGTTGAGGCAGGAGGATCACTTGAGCCCAGAAGTTTGACCCTGCAGTGAGCTACGGTCATGCCAATGTGCTGCAGCCTGGGCAACAGAGCCAAGAACCTACCTCCAAAAATAAATAAATTAAAAAAATTAATTTCTGCCGCTCATTCACACTAGTCATATTTCAAGTGTTCAATATTGCCACATAAGCTGATGGTTACTACACTGCACAGTACAAATATTATCATCTCGGAAAGTTCTATTGGACAATGTTGGTTATAGATCAATTAATAGCTTCCATCTTTTAAGCACTTAGTCTAGGCAATAAAGATTTTAATCCTCATAACACTTTGAGGCAATCTTTATCTCCATGTAAGATAAGAAAATTAAGGTTCTGTAAAGATACTCAGCTAAAGCAATCCTTTAAAGCTCACATTGCTCTTTATTGTCCTTTTATAGAAAACCATTTGTAAGCTTCTCACAGATCTTATTCAATCCCAAGGCAGTACACTTTGCAAACAATTTCCCTTATTTTGTCTTTTTCTTCTTTCAAAAACATAGTATATATGAGAAGTCCCTAACTAATCTCACCCCATTTTCATTTCTTATTCGATATTTATACACTTTGTACTATACCAGTATGTGAAATATGAAAACCAGGTTAGGAAGTTAAAAACCTCACCTATCTCAGTCTAAATAGGCCTGTATTTAAATTAATAAAAGCTATTAATTGATCTAAACCAACACTGTCCAATAGACCTTTCTGGGATGATTTTCCCCTTGTTTTCTCCAAGACAGCAGACAACTAGAAAGAAAACAACATAAAAGCAAAGAAATAGACAAATTTTCTACAAATTTCTTATACTTCATTATTCCAAGTTACACACAATGCTCAACAGGATATTGAAGTTTATTTAGTCATATACACCAGTCATGTCTGACAACTAAGAAAATGTCATTTACATAAAACATCATAGATTAAAAATACATAGTATTTGTATTTTAATACAATAGGGTCCCAGGATTCAAACAAGGAAGTTTGATTCCAGAGTTTGCATTATGTAGTTATATACTGTGCTACAAAGAACTATAGTGGAGGTAAACTTTGGCAGCATATTTCTCAAAAGTCAAATATTAATGAATTTCATATATCCGGTTTTGCATCTGTAGAGGAAGATACAATTCCTTCAGCACATGTGCCAATTTCTGAGTCTTCCACTTCAGAATCCTCACCAGTTTCCTCTTCAGAATCAAATTCCTGACTATCTGGTGATTCAAAGTTATCCAGCGGTTCACCACTCAGTCTCTTTAAAAAAAAAAAGACCCAATAATTTATTGTAAAAACTTTAAAACCTAAGTCTATTATATGCTAATATAGCTGACCTTCAATGTTGCAATGAGATTCTTAAGTGTTTCTATTCTGCTAGTTCATATTCAGTAATGCCACAGTGGTTAATAATTTGCCAATTTTTTAAGGCAGTGAAATGCTTTCAGCAGGTTATTTAAATTGGTACTTATTCAGCGAGCTGCAGTTAAGAACTAGGTGTTACAAATTTCCAATCAGCTGTGGACCAATACCTTTAAGGCAGTTAAGAGAGTTACCACATATTTCCAAGTGAAAACTTCCAACATTAATTCTATCATGGCTCTAAAATGTAAGGTCACAATTCAGCACATAGAAAGTTTTGATCCAAAAAACTTTCTTCCTATCAGCCAGATGAATTGTTTGCAAACATGAAACATGAATACATCTTAAAATGTTTTTTAGGCCAAGCCTGGTAAAGTAAGTCATCAGGCTAGTTCTTACAATCGGATTAACTACTTACAAATTTTTTAAAAGTCAAATAAAACCCACCAAACGTATTTACTATACTAATTAACAGTATTAT
>CAUYQG010196877.1:0-39850 GCA_963574415.1 Tarsius wallacei
GCCACCAAAAATGAAACTGCACTTATGTTGACAAGGTTTTTATTAAATAAAATTATTCCTAGGTTTGGGCTCCCCCGCTCTATTGGCTCTGATAATGGTTCTACCTTTACCTCATCCATAGTACAGCTGGTTAGTAAAGCACTAAACATTAATTGGAAACTACATTGTGCCTACCGACCACAAAGTTCTGGACAGGTAAAATGCAGGAACCAAACTCTAAAATCTACTTTAACCAAATTAATAATAGAGACTGGTGAAAAATGGGTAAACCATTTGCCTTTAGCTCTTCTCCAAACCTGATGCACCCTATATAAGGCTGGGTTTACCCCATGTGAAATTGTGTTTGGAAGACTCCCTCCTCTGTTACCCCGGTTGTGAGATCCCATCCTAGAAGAAATAGCTAATCAATCTCTGTTAAAGTATCTCCAGTCCCTCCAGCAGGTCCAGGCTGCTGTCCACTCCGGTGTTCGTGCTGTTTTGCCCATTCCATCTTCCACACCTTATCATCCATTCCAGCCCGGAAACCTGGTTTTCATCAAAAAGTTCCAGAAAGAGGGACTAACTCCTACCTGGAAAGGACCTTTTATCATCATCATCACCACCCCAACAGCACTCAAGGTCGATAGGGAAATAGACCACTGAAAGAGGGAGCGCATATTTAGGGTCCCTGGCTGCTTCAGCACAGTTGATGGAACGAGTGTCCGTTTCTTTGTCTCATCACACACAAGTCAAGAGAGACAAAGAAATGGACACTCGTTCCATCGACTGCTGAGGCAGCCAGAGACCCTAAATATGCACTCCCTCATCCAACACAGAAGAACAACTACTGTTCAGCCAACTGGACTGCAACTGAAAACTCTGAAAACCCTCTCAAGATAACTCATATGCACCGTTTGCTCAACGCTACTTGCCCACAGCTAGCCTCAGATTGTTGACTACGCTTAGAGTCAAAGCCTCCTTACTATGCAGGTTTAGGAGTAAAAAGTCCTATTATCAGCAACACTGACAAAACTACATGTTCTCCAAAAACAGTTCATGTCACTATAGGAGACATAACTTGAAATGCCTCTTGTCTTATGACTTCAAGTTTCAATTTGCTGGCTTCCCCGTTTTCTAATGTTTGCGTCTCATCTCTTACTGTAACTATAACTGAATCTATGGCCTATGCAACCCCTGCTAATTCTTGGTTTGCTTGTCCTGCAGGTGTTACAACCTGTATTACTACCGAAGTTAAACAATGAGCCCACCTCATGTATCACTGTTCATGTACTCCCCCAGGTATATGATGCTTATAGCGGTCCTGAGGGAACCCTATTATTCAATCCTTCTGGCCTTCTGGCAACTTGTCAGAAGCATCCTACTCCCCTACTAGCACCTGCCTTAATTGGGCTAAGTGTAGCTGGAACGGCTGCACTCAGCACTGCAGCCTTGGTTCGTGGAGAACTAGGACTATCAAACTTTGTACAGGACGTGAATTTTAACTTAAATTACATGCAATCTGCTATAAACCAACTCCATGACCAGGTGGACTCCTTAGTAGAAGTTGTCCTCCAAAATCATAGAGGCTTAGACTTGCTTTTCCTACCCCTAGGGGGACTTTGAGCTGCTCTCAGAGAGGCATGTTGTTTCTATGCAAGCCAGTCAGGAATTATTAAGGGCATCCTCTGAAAGGTCCGAGAAAATACTGACAGGAGGCAAGAAGAAATAAACAATAATAAATCTTGGTTCCAATCCTTGTTTAATTGGAACCCCTGGTTAACAACTCTCATCCCCAGTCTGGCTGGCCCACTTATCCTCCTTCTCCTTGGGCTGCTTGTAGGACCTTGTATATTTAATTGCCTTGTTAATTTCATCAAACAGTGAATCAATTCTGTAAAACTTATGCGTGTAAGAACTTATTATAATTCCATACCCATGACCGATGAGTCAATGAATTAACTCATGTACAACTAAAAGGGGGGAATGAAATAGTTAATGAAATAAGCAAAATAATTGCAATAACTTGCTTGACATAAGTCACTCCATTTTATTAAAATCCTCCATCTTAGCTGCCTGCCTAACCTGAAAATAACCCCCCAATGTATACATGTGATTACTGTAACATTCCCATAACTACAGACCCACAACTTTGTTCCCCTGAGCTGTTCACACTGACTGATCATGCTGACCATTTGCAATACTCCCTAGCTACAAGTTCTGTGTAATTGTATGTTTTGTTAACTGAAATCAGATGTTGTGCCAAGAAATTGTTAAGAAATTATTACAAAAATTCTCCCTGCCGTGTCCCTATAGTTTGTTTTTATATTTTGTTCTTTTTGTTTTTAGTTCCTTGTTCCCTCACCCCCTTGCTATGTAGCCAACCTGCAGATTTTACCTATATAAGCTTTTTGCTGATTATATTCTGTGTCAAGAGCTTCTTGGCAAGAGCCTTCTCTTGACCGTGCACTAAATAAAGGACTCTTAATTTGAACTGGGCGCGCTGGCATGACTCCTTCTTGCACTTCGGTCACAACACTGAGCCAGAGTCTCACCCAAGCTGGAGTGCAGTGGCAAGATCATGGCTCGCCGCAGCCTTGATCTAGGCGCAGGTGATTCTCCTGCTTCAGCCTCCCGAGTAGCTGGTACTACAAGCATGCACCACCATGTCTGGCTAATTTTTTTATTTTTATTTTTATAGAGACAGGGTATCTCTTGTTGTGTTGCCCAGGATGGTCTCAAACTCCTGGGCTCAAGCGATCTTCCCAGTTTGGCCTCCCAAATGCTGAGATTACAAGTGTGAGCCACTGTGCCTGGCCAAAAAAAAGGGGGGGGGGGTTGGTTTTCAGTGAAATATTGGCCTCCTGTGTCAGCCCATCCTTGCTGCCACTGTGAGATGATGAAGCTCATTTCAAGATGCTCCTGTCTTACTTAGAAAGCTGGTCTTCCCCTGGTCTCACCCTTGACTCAGAATTCAGTTTCAGTTTAATGGGCAAAGGGGCATTTGGTAGACTGCTTTCCATCTGAACTCAGGCCAAGGTCATCTCTTTTAGCTCTTCTGGTCTTCAACTTCAACCGATGTCTCCTCTCTACATAGAAAAGTGTTCTGGGGAGACACCTCTTATCAACAAGGGTACCTGAACGAAACATTTTTGTATGCCTAACCCCTAACTGTACCCCACAATAACATAATAAAAAAAAAAAAAAAGAAAAGTGTTCTGGAAAATTTTGAAGCCTGCTTGTTGACTTTAGGTGGGAGAAAAGCAGTTTTGGGAAAATGTAGTACTGTTTGGGGTATCTTTTACAGAGCGAGGACACCTTGTGAGTTTAGGGTATAAACTGTAGAACTTCACTTAGGTTGGTGAAGTGAAATCTGAGCTCGTGGAATTAGGGAGACTGGGCTTTCACTTCTAATTCTTTCTCTTACTTGCTGTGTGTAAATGATCAAAACATTTGAGTAAATGATTTGACCTCTCCAAGCTTTATTTTCTTTATCTGTAAAACAGGAACAGTGAAACCTACACGAGAAGATCTGTGAATTAAGTACAGTAAAGCATAAAGACACAAAGTATTTATATGCATAATAATTGCTTATGAAATGTAAATTCCTATTCTCCTTCTAAATTTTTCCTCCTTCCCTTCTGGTTTGCTAAAAAATTGTCAGGCTTGACTCAAATCACTTAGTATAAAACATCTACTCAGACTTGTAGACCTACTGATTTATCCTAATGCTTTTACATCACATGTGGAACCACATAGAGCTACAGTTTTTCTAATTTGTTTTTAAACACAAAAGGCAATGCCCACTTCCTAGCACAGGTCAAACAATTGATGAACGTATCAAGACAAAATGAACAATCTTTCTCCTCGCTCACCAGTTCCTCACCATGCCAGTCACATAGTAACTGCTGACCTTTCGATGTGGGTACATTTTTCTGTGCTCATACAAACACAGGCAAGTACTTATGGGCTTGATTCTCCTTTAGTGTTTTTGTTTATACAAACCTATTATATGCACCAACTTTGCATTTTGCTTTTTTTCACATAACAAAATAGCATCCCAGGTGAGTACACAAAAATTTAATGCATTCTTTTTTAGGATTACATTATAGCCCATTGTCTGGATGCACATATTTGATTCAATCATTTCTTGACTGATGGACTCACAAGCTGTTTCCACGTCTTTGCTCTTTTAGAAGATATTACAATAAACACCCTGGCATATATATCCAGTGTCTGAGTCTAAGGGTATTAAGGAATCTAAACATGTGTTAGTTGTCAAATTAGGAGATATGGTCACTCACTGAGATAATTCCTCTTCCTCCAGCTGTGAAAAATATTTATTAGTTTCCCAAACTGAGTGGCCTTGTTCTCTTAATTTCTGGATGACTCTATATTATAACTTATTACCTTTGACAGTTGCAGTTTCTTTTTATTTTATTATTATTTTTTATTATAAAGATGTGGGGTACAATTCAGGGTTAGGCATACAAACATTGATTATGCAGGTACCCTTGTGGATGAGGTGTGCCCCTCCCTCCCCTAGCGGTTTCCCTCAACTGCAAGTCCCGCCCCCACCCCCCTGACAGTTTCCCACTACTGCCAATTGTTGCAGTTTCCAGAACGCTGGACAAGTTTTGTGCTGGGCAGGTTGGAAGTATCTGTCTTCAAAACATCAGATTGTCCCTCCCAGCTAGCTGACAGCCAGCCTGTGTTTCTGGAATGAACTTGAGAACTTTCTTGCTCTGCACCTTTTGGGTGATTCCTGCATCTGTTTTTAGAAAGATAATGAACTTTTCTTACAAGTTGTGAATGATTTCCTGACAACTTTAAGCAGACATCAATGTAAATTTTTCTATTGTATTTTACGTGTACATTTGTAGCATGTTATAACAATACTTTTTTTTTGAGTCAGGGTCTCACTCTGTCACCCAGGCTAGAGTGCAACAGCATGATCACTGTTCACTACAGCCTCTAGGCGATCCTTCTGTCTCAGCCTCTTGAGTAGATGGGACTACAAGTGTGCGAGACCATGCCTGGCTAAATTTTTGATTTTTTGTAGAGATGAGGTCGGTCTTGCTATATTGCCTAGGCTGGTCTTGAACTCCTGG
The DNA here is from genome assembly GCA_963574415.1 of Tarsius wallacei. Classification (NCBI taxonomy): domain Eukaryota; kingdom Metazoa; phylum Chordata; class Mammalia; order Primates; family Tarsiidae; genus Tarsius; species Tarsius wallacei. Next base: position 5,088 of record CAUYQG010196877.1, read on the forward strand.
GCTCAAGCAATCTTCCTGCCTGGGTTTCCCAAAGTGCTGGGATTACAGTTGTCAGCTACTGCACTTGGCCCAACAATACTTTTTCGTCATCTTTTCTTTTTCCTTTTAAAAAGATAGCTATGACTTTTATACCTGTGTTGTTTTTTGTTTTGGGGTTTTTGCTACTCTGTAGATCTTTGGACACTTTTAGCTCTACTGCGTCATTCAGAAGGAAGACCCAACCATGCAACATACATCCTATTGCAGTTTTGTTTTTTGAGTTGGAGCCTCACTCTGTCATCCAGGCTGGAGTGCAGTGGCATGCTTATGGCCACCATAGCCTTGACCTGCTGGACTCAGGCCATCCTTCCTCCTCAGCCTTGTAAGTAGCTGGAACTACAGGCATGAACCACCACACCCAGCTAATTTTTTGATGTATTGTAGAGATGAGGTCTCGCCAAGTTGCCCAAGAGGGTCTCGAACCCGTGAACTCAGGCAATTCTCTCACTTCGGCCTCCCAAAGTGCTGGGATTATAGGTGTGAGCCACCGTGCCTGGCAGCAGTTTTTTTGTTTTTTGTTTTAATGAGCTCCCATGTTCCTGTGGCTCAGCAAAATAAACACTTCCTCACCCCCTCTCTCCAGGAGTCCAAGCGTTTTACACCTAATAGCTCTGGGATACACTCTGGGTTGGCCCTTTATGTGCTACTTAAGTGCTAATGTTAAAAAAAAAGTAGTTGAAGTGTTACCTTAAGGTTTGCTGATTTGCACCCTTTCATTTCATGTTGACACTGATATTACAAATGAGCAAATTGCTTTTAAAGGGGCTTGGTCAATATTTTCTGTTATCCAAGTGTTTTCAATCAGCCACTGATATGTTTTCAAAGTGATTTATTCCTTGTAGTGTCTTGTTACTGGAGGAGGTTGTTTGTCTAATAATATTCCTTGAGCTGCATTTTGGGTGATTTACAGGCATCACTTCGTCTCCTCTTGTTTGAATGTTGCCTAATTCCATGAAGTCATTAAAACAAGTTTAGACCACTTTCCTTACAGCCACAAATCCTTGACTGTTTTCTCGGCACTGCCTGCTACAAATCTTGTTTCTTGTTTCTAATCCCCGTGAGGACAGGTTCTCACCCCTGTGTCTATTCCCTGGAGGTCAGAAAGACAAAAGCAATGCTATGAATCTCTGGATCAAAAGTCAACGGGTGAAAATCCACAAGCGTGTCAGCACGGGCTCTCCTTTCTTACGGGTGAGTCCACTCACAGAAGAAAGAAATGCATTCCTCTCATTTAAGAGAGGAAGAGTTTAACTTTACTTTCCAAATAAACATGCTCCTGTTGTATAGTTTTAAAATAACTGAAGGTAGGGGATCATGTATGAAGACCCCGTTCTTAACACTTTGTTCAGAATTCTAAATAAATTTTATGAGCCAAAAAGGCTGAATAGTTTCAGTGTTAAAACTTGAATATGCCGTTAACAGCACATTCTATTGTGTCTCAGTATTCTAGTGCCCATGATTGGGCCTTTTCCATATCTGTAAACAACCATTTAGTACAAACACAGCATCTTTTTCATTTTTTAAATTTTAACTTCGGGGGGACATATGTGGGTTAGTTTCATGCGTATATTATGTGGTGATGTTTGGGCTTCTATTGAACCCATCACCCAAACAGTGAGCATGGTACCCTGTAGACAGTTTTTCAACCCTTGTTCCCCTCCCCCACTACCCCCTTAAGGAGGTCCCAGTGTCAGTTGTTCCTATGCTTAAACTCATGTGAACCCAGTGTTTAGCTCTCACTATCAGTGACAATGCAGTATTTGGCTTTCTATTTCTGTGTTGATTTGCTTAGAATAATAACATCCAGCTGTATCCATGTTGCTGCAAAGAGTATGATTTCACTCTTTTTTATGGCTGCATAGTATTCCATGTGTATGAGTACCATGTTTTCTTTATCCAGTCTTTTGGACAACTAGGTTTGCTCCGTGTCTTTGCTTTTGTGAATAGTGCTACAATAAGTACAGCCCCTGTGGAGAGCTATTTGGAGATTTTTCAATTAAAAACAGAGTTACCACTTGGCCCAGTATTCCATTACTGGATATGTACCCAAAGGCAGCATCTTAGCAGACACCAGGGAAACATAGAACTAGCATTGTCATTTTACAATGACTTTAACTTTTGCCTTGATGTGAGGATAATACCAGTCATGAACATAGGTCCCAGGTGTCCAGGATCCACGGCTAGCAGACTAGACCCAGGAAGACTCATGGAGAGAGGCTTCCCTGACGTGGCCATGATGACTCTAGATTCCATAGACCACGTGTGGCAGGTTTCCGTTTCTGTCCTTTGGTTGTTAATCCAGTCTGGATCAGCTGATGCATCATCTTAATTTTTCAGTGGAGAAGAAACACTCAGCGTTTTTTTATTTACAATAATGATTTAACGGTGGAAAACAGGTTTTGATTTAAGACAATTTAACATTGCTCTTTTTCTTTGAGTAGTGGCTTAATGTTTATTCTGTGGTTAGCTATTAATTTTATTTTGTGGTTAGCTATGTAAGCAGAAGTCCCAGTATGCCCAGAGGTTCATTTTATGATTAATTCCATGTTCCCAGAAGATGAAAACTATAGGTTTGATATTCTCATATACTTATTGATTTTATATTGGAAGGTACAGTGTACATGAATTATGTTCAGATTTATTCTTTTATAACTTTGACTTTGGCTTTTTGTGCCATATCCTGTGTTCTTTTCTCGAGGACCTGCTTGTAGAATTGATTCTGTAAACTGTGATCTGGTCATGTTAAATTCCTTGATTGAGAAAGCCCTTACCCAGCCTGGGTTGGTTCTGTGTCTGGGTCTTCCTGGGATGTGTCCCACCTCTTACCTCCCTTTGCAGACTTCATCATCCCAAACAGGGCAAAATAGGGCCATGTGGCTTAGAGACATGGTAAAGATGAAACAGTGGGGACCGGGACCATCGATGGGGTAGAAGACCCCAGCAGTGGAGAGTAGGGGACAGAAACACCAGCTTGGCCAAGCGACAGTTTGGAGTTAGAGCTGTGGCTACATTTGGCAAAGGAACCAGTATCTGGGCATTTCTTCTCTTTGGGACTTTCAAGGTTTTAAGCCATCTGGTGCCATATTACATGCCCAATCTTATTTATGACAACTCTTTATTTGACTCTTAAATATCTTGCAAACATGCATGTCTTATTCCTGTGACACTTTGGGTGAAATTAAGCCTTTTGCTATTAACAGCTTTTTTTCTTTTGAGTTAGTAGTCTCACTTTGTCACCCAGGCTGGAGTGCAGAGGCACGAATCCAACTCACTGCAGCCTCTACCTTCTGGGCTCAGGCAACCCTTCCACCTCAACCTCCTGAGTAGCTGGAACTACAGGTGCTTGCCACCACATTCAGCTAATTTTTGATTTTTTTTTTTTAGAGACTAGGTCTTGCTATGTTTCCCAGGCTGGTCTCAAACACCTGGTCTCAAGTGATCCTCCCACCTCGGCCTCCCAAAGTGTGGGATTACAGGCATAAACCACTGTGCCTGACCTAAATTTATTTTTTTATCTTATAGATTACCCATATCAGTGATGAACATAAAAAGACTAGGCATTTGCAAGGGTACCTGCATAATGAACATTTGTATGCCTTACCCTGAATTGTACCCCACATCTTTAAAACTAAAAATTAAAAAATAAAAAATATTAGGCATTAATTATAAGCTGATTATACAAATAATTTCTTCTTTCTTTGTGGGCTAAGCTGTTGGCTATAGTTTTAGGGACACTGTGGTCTAATTTCAACTATCATGTCACTGAGTTCTTGTGCGATGCCCTTAAAATGCCCACATTAAAAATGGCTATATTCAACCTGGATAGGCTTAGAGTCGATAATACTAAGTGATCTTTCACATGTTCTCACTCATAAGCAGACCTTGAACAATTATCGTGACAGTAGCGGGAAACTGTGGGGGTGTGGGGGATTGGCAGTAGTGAGAAACTGCCTGGGGAAGGGGGGGCACACCTCATCAACAAGGGTACCTGCACAATGAATATTTGTATACCTAACTCTGAATTGTGCCTCCCAATTTTAAAATAAAAAATTTTAAAAATAGCTACAATCTTGATTGTATGAAGAGACTGTGATATAAATAATGAATTAACGTTAGTAACATAATAATGCACCAAGATCACAATGGACAGCTTCATTCCTAGGTAAAATATTGACTTTCTTAAAAAAAAATTCAGGTATTGTTTAGGTAACTTGCAAAAGTAAATTTATTGAAGCATAGAAACAATTAGAGCAAATCTGCCTTTTCAACTTTTTCAAGAGACTTCTAATAAGAAAAGAAGAGAATGCCGGACAATTGACTAGTCAACTATTTCTGCATGGAAGCTTTGCCCTGAAGTTATCCAGAAAGATGCCTAGGATAATGTCATTTCTTCACTTGGGTACTCCATTTCTTTCCTTGAGAGAGACTCTCGTTGATCTGGAAACTGCCTACTTAACTTTCACCTCAGAAATACTGCTGACTTGAGATGAGACAACCTTGCCATCCACCACCTCCTCCACAATGGTCTTAGTTACTCTAGTCTTGCTTGGATCTGAAAATCATAGAATCACAAAGTCAGTCTGGAAACTATACCAAAAACACAGAGCAAGAGAAATTCAATTGCATTGCACTCATTAAATATGTTCTCTCTGGGTAACATTATGTAAACAACAGAATATGCACTTTTAATTTTTTTTTTTGAGTCGGGGCCTCACTCTGTCACCCAGGCTGGGGTGTAGTGGCATGGTCATGGCTCACCACATCCTCGACCTCCTGGGCTCAAGCGATCCTTCTGCTTCAGTCTCCCAAGTAGCTGGAACTACATGCATGTGCCACTACACTTGTCTAATTATTTTTTTAAAAAATTTTTTGTTGCGATGAAGTCTCACTGTATTGCCCAGGTTGGTCTTGAACTCCTGGGCTCAAGCAATCCTCCTGCCTTGGTCTCTCCTCTCTTTTTTTTTTTCTTTGAGTTGGAGTCTCACTCTGTCGCCCAGGCTGGAGTGTGGTGGTACACTCACAGCCACTGCAGCCTCAACCTGCTGGGCTCAGGCGATCCTTCTGTCTCAACCTTCCAAGTAACTGGAACCACAGGCATGCACTACCATACTTGGCTAACTTTTTTATTTATTGTAGAGATGAGGTCTCACCAAGTTGCCCAGACTGGTCTAGAACCCCTGAGCTCAGGCAGTTCTCTTGCCTCGGCTTCCCAAAGTGCTGGGATTACAGGCTTGAGCCACCATGCCCGGTCTTGCCTTGGTCTCTCAAAGTACTGGGATTACAAGTGTGAGCCACTGTGCCCCGCCATCATATGCACTTTTAATATGACAAGCAAAGCATGCCTTTACTTTTAAATTATAGAATGATCACCAACATTAACAAAATGTCTACCTCTTCCTTGGCCAGAACTGCTTCCAGATCTTGAGTCACCAGATCCCAGATCCCTGGATCCTGTGTTCCTGGACCCTGAGTTTCTATAATCAAACCCTCCAAAACCAGAACCACTGCAGGAAAAAAAAGAATTATGTTTTCCTTTAGTTTGCAAAGGTGGGAGAAACTCTCCCAGTCAGGGATTCCTCATGAAGAAGTGCTGGATGTCTTTTGATTGACTGTGTCTGTTACTTTATTACTTTGCAAATACAAGTCCAGTCCAAGTCTTTTCTTTGTTTTAAGTTTTTATAAAGTGAGTTCACTAAAGCATGCATTTCAGTGGGCCCATGACTTTCATTACCTCCCCTCTCCATTGAGCAGGTGGCGGTAGGTCTCGATCTCCATCTCCAGGCGCACCTTGATGTCCAGCAGTTGCTCATACTCTGCGTTCTGGCATCTGGTCTCGGCCCGGACCTGGCAGATCTGCTCCTCCAGGGTGCTGATCTGCGTCTGAATTTCACACAGCTGAGCCATGTAGCCGGCTTCTGTGTCAGCCAGGGTCCCTTCCAGGGAGCTTTTCTGAGAGAAAAGACAAATAAAAAATTCATGATGAAAATAAGTCGTTGGATGATTTTTTTTTTTATAGAGACAGAATCTTGCCATGTTGCAGGTTGATCTAGAACTCCTGTTCTCAAGTGATCCACAGCCTCTGAAAGTGCTGGATTATAGGCATGAGCCACTGCACCCAGCTGGGTGATTAAAAAATAGAAAAATATGGAAGTGCTGGATTATAGGCATGAGCCACTGCACCCAGCTGGGTAATTAAAAAATAGAAAAATATGGAAGTGCACCTTCACCAAGTTACAACCTACAGTGTTACATGTTGCTTCTTTAATTTTTGTTGGCATTCCTTTTTAAATTAAATCTTTGGGCTGGGTGTGGTGGTTCATGCCTGTAATCTCAACATTTTGGGAGACCAAGGCAGGAGGATTGCTTGAGCCCAGGAGTTCAAGACCAGCCAGGGCCACATAGTGAGACTCCATCTCTATATACATATAAAAAAAATAAATGAATGAAAACTTCTGAAAAGTGTTGTTAGATTTAAAAAAAATTAAATCTTTGATGTGAAATGGAGTACATTATCTTTAATTTAATGGCTTCATTCTTTCTATAACCACAATACAGTGTTCTTTAACACTGCTTTTGTAACGTGCCTGGTGAACATCTTGGCAAAGCAAGAAAACTGCGTTGGCTTAACTCCCTGTTGGAGATTTCGGAAAGCAATTAGTGCATACCATGGCCAGCTGGGACTGAAGCTCGATTTCCAGGGCTTGCAGAGTACGTTTCAGTTCTGTGATCTCATTCTTGGCAGAACTGGCAGCCCCTGCATCAGTGGAGATCTGTGCTTGTAGCGATGCACTCTAAATCAAAGTAAAACGCAGTTGTCTTGGTGGGCTGGGGACAGAGCAGGTGTGGCCTGTGTGTCTGCAGGCACGAGTGCTCCAGCGGCGCTACCTGCTTGTTGAACTGCTCCTCTGCCTCACGGCGGTTCTGCTCTGCCAGTTCCTCATACTGCACTCTCATGTCATTCAGTAATTTTGTCAGGTCAGTTCCTGGGGCAGCATTCATTTCTACAGTCACATCCCCTCCAGAACTTCTCTGTATACTCTGCATTTCCTAGCACGAAGAAGAAAAGATCATAGTGATGCAAACAGCAGAGGAGTGACTTCCTCAAATGTGCACAGACAACCAGAAATGTGAAACCAGGACAGTGAAGATGGGGAAAAAAAATCAAATTCAGATGTCATATGCTCATTATTCCTATTTTTTGCCTGGTCATAAGGTAAGGGAAGTTCATTGAGATAAAATTGGGTTTGTTTTATCTTTATAGGCTGGATATGGGGGAAAATACATATGCCAGAGTGTGGTTCATTGACGTGGAATGTGTTTCTACCTCCTCGTGGTTCTTCTTCAGGAAGGCCACCTCCTCAGTGAGACTCTGAATCTGCATCTCCAGGTCAGAGCACGCCATGGTCAGGTCATACAGCACCTTCCGCAGGCCATTGATGTCGGCCTCCACGCTCTGCCGGAGACACATCTCATTCTCATACCTGGAAGGGGCAGCAGTAAGGCAATATGGTGAGCCAGCCTGACTGCCTTTCAAAGAATACCTTTCATTCTTAGTACTGAAAAATAGTTTTCACCTCTGGGCATTTTGTTAAATGAAGACCATTAAGTTTTCTCTTGGGAATTTTTCCTCCACACAAAAAAGTAAGTCTAATGTTAATTCTAGTCATGTCTAATAATTCTTATAATAAGATTCTCATCCTTAATTTGCCTCTTTCTTTCCTTCTTTTGTTTTCTTTTTAGTGGAAGAATGATTTCTAAAGTTTACCCAAGGGATGTGTGTAAATTTAGGTCATGATCTCCTCATGTATAGAGTAAACTGATTGAATTTTATTTTTCCTATAACACTTGTTTGTTTTTTCATTTTGAGTTGGGGGTCTCACTCTGTTGCCCAGACTGGAGTGCAGTGGCATGATCATGGTCCACTGCAGCCTCAAACTCCTGGGCTCAGGTGATCCTTTCATCTCAACCTCCCAAGTAGCTGGGACTACAGATATGCACACTATACCCAGCCAATTTTTTGATTTTTTTTGTAGAGGCAAGATCTCACTATGTTGCCCAGGTTGGTCTCAAACTCCTGGGCTCAAGAAATTCTCCTGCCTCGGCCTCTCAAATTGGTGGGATTACAGGTATGAGCCACTGCGCCCAGCCAGCACTTGTTTTCAAGTCTTCATGCTTCTTACTTCAGTCTAAAGTCATCAGCAGCCAGTCTGGCATTGTCAATCTGCAGAATGATCCCAGCATTTTCAATAGTGGCAGCAATGATCTAGAAAAGATGTTAATAGTGAGTGAATCATAAATGCTTTTTCCCTTATGTTGGCATACCTACCTGTGAGGGTAGATGTCACCTGTGTTGTTAGCTCTTAAAGGAGAACTGCTTTGCAAATTTACTTAGTAATGACCCCTGTATTATTTAGGACTACATCTTTCTGCAAAAAAGTAATAGTTTGTACATTTACTGGAGTAAGCACAGGACACTGTTTACAGAATATAGACCTCTGCATATTTTTGCTGCCTTGTAAGATTAATCAAATCCATGAACTCTTTCAGAAAAGCGTGTGGCAATTGAATTTTGCTTCAAAAAATGTCTTGAAAGATATACTTCCTAGGCACTAGTGGCTAAATATTTTAGATTCCACTACATTCTTATACAATGCTTGCACCACATTTTTGAGGAGGAAAAATAATCCTAAAGACTATATAAATCTAGCAAGACACTAAAATATGCCAACCGTCAAAATTAATCATGGAATAATTAGATTAAAATAATATTGACACATTGCCATCATTCTTACATATGCGTGTTAATTAGCTGCCTGACATTATAAAAGTTTTACTCTTTTGTAGAAATACTGAAACTGAGATGCACACAGAAAAGTAACAGGGTTGGATGTCACCTAAAGTACTGTCATAATTAAGACACACCAGGTATCATTTTGCAAATGTAACAAGAAAATATATTTGCAAATAATTTCTTGGCTTAAAATTTTCATTACAGAACATGAACTGAATAAAAGCGAAAGATACGAAAATAATAGAAACTCAGTCACAAACAGTGTCTCACCTGGTTCTTGAGGTCTTCAATTACTGAATAGTATTTGCTGTAATTTCTTCCAGATCCTTCTCTCGACCCAGGCCCGAATCTGTCATACCATTCCTTGATTTTGTTCTCCAGATCAGTGTTGGCCTCCTCCAGGGCTCGGACCTTGTCCAGGTAATTGGCCAGGCGGTCATTGAGGTTCTGCATGGTTTGCTTTTCACCTCCAGAGAGAAGCCCGCCATGGCCAACACCACCTCCTATCCCGCCACCGTAGCTGTAGAAGCCTCCACTGGCACCACTGCCGAATCCAGAACCCCGGCCGAATCCGGAGACCCCACCAAAGCCAACCCCAGAGCCTGAGCCTCCTCCAAAGCCGCCTCCTACCGAGCAGCTACCGAAGCCCCCTCCAAAGCTGCCTCCAAAACCACCGCGAAGCCCCCCGCTCAGGCCACCAATGCCGGCTCCTCCTTGGAAGCCCCCGGCAGAGCCGCCCCCCAGACCACATCTGCTTCCACTGCTGAAGCTGCTCCCACCAGAAGATGCCCTAAGCGAGCTGCTGCCTCCAGTCCTGGAGGAGGAGGAGGTGAGAGGTGAGCAGGACATGATACTCCTGCAAACGCCGACCTGTCCAGGTGGAGAGGAGAGGTGACAGTGAGGAATGCATTCAAGGCTGACTTTTTGCCCCTTATATACACACTTTTAGGGTGTTCCTTTTCTCTGTCACTTCTTAATTCCTGTTACAGTTTTGCTAATCTATAATTGGATAATTTCTTTTTCCTGAACCCACTCTGCTGGCTCTTTCTGAAGCTAGGTCAGAGCCCTGGGGCATTTCTGATAGATTAAAAAAAAAAAAAAAAAGAGGTGGAGCAAAGCAAAAAAAATTTTCAGAATTTCAGTTTCAATCTTGCAGAGGTTTTGATGACTGGCAACTCTTTTCTGAAAGAGTAGTTCTATTCGATTTGCCTTATGATTTCCCAATTGCAGGGAACAGCCTCAGCTTAATAAGCGTAATTAAAATACTTAATAAGATGAAAATAAACATTTCCCATCAAACACAATAGCTTTTTATTCATATTGCTCTTAGAAGTTGAAATTAGCTTTAACATCAGCATTAGTTTCAGATTTAATTAGGCTTCCTTCTCTTTATTTCAATCAGCCTATTTTTGTAAGGTTGTTGAAGTTTGTGATTTTAGGTTATTGCTTTCTTTTTGTATTTTGGAATCAAATTATATGTTTTTACTGTTAATAAGGAAAAAAACAAGTAACAGTCTTCCACGAAAGCATTATTAGATCTCAGCAACACATTTATTCAAGCAGATAATGTCTAAGAAATATTGGAAGGGTTTTTAGGTGGCTCTTTGTAGTATGTTTTTATTTCTGATGAAATTCTATTTGGATATAATAAGAGCAACTTCCTTCTTTAGAATCAAATCTTAAGAAATGAAGAGAAGATGCTGTTTTCTTCTGCTTTTGCTTTATTTATTTTTACTTTTTGAATCCTGAGGACCATCAGTTATTTTTTAATCCTGAGTGTTAGCTCACACTCCCAGTGCGGTCCTCCAGCATGTTAGGTCAGGCCCGCTGGGGGGGTGGGTGTCTGGTTTGCGATCCAGTGCTGTCAGAAAGATGCAAAGTAGGGGAGGGGACCAAAGTTTTGGAAACATGGTGGTGACCATGTGTTCAAATAGTTTAGCTAAGAGTGCACGCCAGAGTTTAGTAAAGCAATGGCCATTGGCTGCTTGAGGTTGAATGCTTTTAATCCTTCCCTTTGATGGGGGAAGGTAGTTAAGGTGATTGTGTGGTGGTCTGCTTCACATCATCACGAAGGGGACAGTAAGCACAAGAACTGATGTCAGGTGATGGACAACAGGCCGATGGGTGGGCTAGTTGCATGATTGCTGCCATGTTGATGGGATCTGTCTGTGTCACAAAGGTCATGAAGGGCTGATTGGGTTAACTTAGGTCTTACGGGTGGAGGCAAATACTTGAAATAGTAAAGCTAATTAGTACAACAAGCTGGAGAGTGGGGTTGTAAAATAATTATCAATAGCTACCTCTGAGAAAATGATTCTGGCCTTGGTTAGTGATAAGAGGGTGAATGAACTGCTAGAAAACATGAGATTTAGGCAATGTTAAAATGGTTGCTCATTTGGTATATTAAATCCATGTTATATCCTTTCACTGAGGAATTTATTTTATATATATATATATATATATATATATATATATATATATTTTAGAGACAGGATCTTGTTCTGTTGTCCAGGCTGGAGTACAGTGGCACAATCATAGCTCACTGCAGCCTTGAACTCCTGGACTCAACTGATTTTCCTGCCTCAGCCTCCCAAAGTGCTGTTATTACAGGTATGAACCACCATTCCAGGACCTTCTGTCTTTGTTTTAAAGCTATTTGGAGAAGAGGATTTGAACCCATGCTGTTCTGATAACCCATGCTGTTCCAAAGGTCATGTCACAGAAATCTGAAATCTGGTGTTCCCCTCACCTCCTGTGTACTTTTATGTTTTTCTATTTTTGTTTAAAAAGTGTTTAGAAAAAGAGGGCCTGTACCGACTTCTGATAACACGGTCATTTGGTAGGTTCTCAAGTCTGGAACCCTCCCCACTTTACTTTCTGCTTCATGTTTTTTGTCCCTTTGGACTTTAGATTTCTGTTGATCTCTGCTAGTAGTTTCTTTGGTTTAAAAATGTCTTTTTAAAAGACAAATACTGTCTAATTACTTTAATACGGGATACCTGGAGTAATAAAATTCATAGAGACAGAGAGTAGCATGGGAGTTGCCAGGGACTGGGAGAAAGGGGCTTAGAATTTTAGTTTTGCAATATGAAAAGAGTTCTGGAAATTGGTAGCACAACAGTGGGTGTGCATTTAAGACTACCGAACTGGACACTTACAAATGATTAAGATGGCAAGTTTTATGTATATTTTACCACAGTTTGGAAAAGGTCTTTTTCTGAAAATAATGTATGGAGCTTCCAAAAATATTTTGTAGACTCTCCTTAGCTTTATTCTTAAGTAGCTGACGTTTGTTCATTTAAAAATTTCTTCCTTGTCTAGGCAGTCTCTGTTAAACTCTGTGCATGCCTTATCTTTATATGCAGTCATGTGTTATCTGACATCTCACCTTCGCTTAATTTTTCCTTAAACTGCCTTTGATGGGAACATGTTATTAAACAGCTTATGATTCCCTTCCCTGTGTAGCTCTTTCGATTATTGACTTTTATATTCTCCTTGAACTGTTTTCACAGCAGTGTGACGGCACTGTTCTTTATATTTAGAGTGACCTCTCCAAGGGGTGCAAAGTATCATACAAACTTTGAAATTATTAAGCTGGGAGGAATTTCCATCACGCCCTTCTAAGGCAGGTAAAAAATGCTCCAAGGAGAATGTGTTGGTCATCTGGCCTCACCCGTCCCCATAGCTATGAAACCAAAGAAGTCGAAACACTGATGATTCAATGGTATGCCAATGCAGGAGCTAGAAGGAACAGTCTTGGGCTTTCTCTCATTGAAATTTCTGAAATGTAATCTTTCCATTTTTGTAAAGATTGACATTTGGCTAAAAGAAGATTTAAGGAAGGGAGCAAGAGCTGAGTGAAATAAATTTGATGAAATGTAGAAATGTAAAAGCCTAGGTGGAAAGAGCTTTATGTGGAAAGAAGGAGACAAGATTAAACTTTGGTTTTTTGCCTCTGGATTTTGTCTGAGGTTTGCAGAGGTTTTCTTTTTTTTTTTTCTTTTTTTTCTTTTTGAGTCAGAGTCTCACTCTGTTGCTCAGGCTGGAGTTCAGTGGCGCACTCACGGCCACCGCAGCCTCGACCTGCTGGGCTCAGGCGTTCCTCGCCCCAGTCTTCCAGGTAGCTAGAACCATAGGCATGCACCCCTATGTCCCACTGATTTTTCTTATTTATTGTAGAGATAAGGCTTTGCCATGTTGCCCTGGCTGGTCTCTAGCCCATGGGCTCAGGCAATCCTTTCCTCACCTTGGTCTTGCAAAGTGCTGGTGTTATAGTGCCCAGCCTGTAGAGGTTTTCTGGTTTTCTTTAGTTGTCATCTGAATTGTGGCTTTTTTTTTTTCCATTTTGGCAGTTTTGGGCTGTTTAGCTTTGGACTATCTGGACATTTGGGTCTCACTTGAGGAAGTCTGTGGTGACGCAGGCATTTTCTCTCACTTCTTACTTTTTAGCTTTATTGTTGATAATTGATAATGATGTGTCCATCTCTTCCTTGTTTTTTACATTCAGTCTCAAAATTAAATTCTTATGAGGCATATCTCTGACAGTCTTCAGAGATGACCCATGGGAAAGGCCTTTAATGAATAAAACAGCCATTGCTCCTCAAAATTCTTTGCCTAATGAGTCTGTGTACAAACTAACATATAAATAAACTCAGGATTTTAATACTTTCTTTCTGTTGTATCTATGTGACTTTTCTTTTAAATGGTGAATCTATCAAACACACTAATCTTAATTCTATGATTTGCAAATTGTCTAGAAAGTTGCTGTTTGGTGGATTAAAGTATCTTAATCACATATATAAATACAATTCTATTCTTTTCTGAAGTGTTAGAATTCTTCAGTAAACATTGATCCTCATTGTATTAAGACATCATCAAATTTAATACTCACTCTGTTTATTTGAAATAATGACTTGTCAAAGGTCACCAACTGGTTCTTGGCACTTCTTTTATCTGTAAAATGAAAACTTCAAGAATCTGGTGAGGTTCCAGTGAAACAGGATATTCAGGAGTGCCAGATCCAGTGTCTGGAATCCCAGAATTGTTTAATATATAATAGTTTAAAAGATATGGACAGGCTGGGTGTGGTGACTCATATCTGTAGTCTCAGCACTTTGGGAGGCCAAGGTGGGAGAACTGCTTGAGCTCAGAAGTTTGAGACCAGCCTGGGCAACATAGTGAGACCTCATATCTACAAAAAATAAAAAAAACCCTGACTGTTCACAGTGACTCACACCTGTACTCTTGGCTACTCAGGAGGCTGAGGCAGAAGGATTGACTTGAGCCCAGGAAGTCACAGCTACAGTGAGCCGTGATCATGCCACTGTACTCCAGCCTGGGCAACACAGTGAGACCTTGACTCATAAACAAACCAAGAAATAAAAATTAAAGATATTGACTGCATCTTAGGTGTCTGGGCTCCCAGTTCCATACTCTGTCTTGAGTTACATATTATTTTATTTTATCTTTTTTATTTTTTCTTTATTTTTATTTTTTTTGAGTCACAGTCTCACTCTGTTGACCAGGCTGGAGTGCACTGGCACACTCATGGCCACTGCAGCCTTGACCCGCTGGGCTCAGGTATTCCTTCCGCCTCAGCCTTCCAAGTAGCTGGAACTACAGGCACACACCATCATGCCAAGTTACATGTTGTTTTAAATAGGTTGTGATTAGCAGCTTATTTTTACCTACGAAGAATCATATAAACCATATGAAAGCATGAAAAGCCAAAATGGAATAACTTTTGTCAGTGGCAGCATTTTAACATTGCTTCGCTTTGTTATGCTTTTTCAAAAGCTTACTTCAACTCATCTCATAATCATTAATCAAGAAACAAAACTGCTTTCCAAAACATAGTTACTGATCATTGTCTTGTAACCTCCCAAACATGCTTTGTACTAATTACCCTTTTATCCAAAGTATTTGTCTTTCAGCCATAAAGGACCAAGTTGACCTAATCTATTGTGATCAGCCCTTTGTGACTGACGTGACACAGACCACCACCTCATCACCATGGCAACAGTTCCTGTGCTATCTCACCCAGAAATGCTTATCTACCCCCACTAAAAGAGAAGCTTTAAAAGCTTTTGACCTCGCTCGGTGGCTCAGCCTGTAATCCCCTGCTTGGGGAGGCTGAGGTGAGTGGACTGCCTGAGCCCGCGGGTTCAAGACCCGCCTGGGCAACTTGGCAAGATCTCATCTCTACAATAAATCAAAAAATTAGCCGGGCATGGTAGCGCTCGCCTGTAGTTCCAGCTACTCGGAAGGCTGAGGCGGAAGGATCGCCGGAGCCCAGCAGGTCGAGGCTGCGGTGGCCGGGAGCGGCCACTGCACTCCAGTCTGGGCGAGAGTGAGACTCCAACACACACACACAAAATAAAATAAAAGATAAAAGCTTTTGACCTCAAACATTCACTGCCAAATGTTCCTTAAACGTCTGCCCCCTCTCCAATCTTGGAGAGGTGGATACATCTTTCTTCTCTGATCTACTTTCTAAGTAAACCCTTTCTGACCTATTCTTTGTGCAATTCTTTGCATCTTTCTGGTGGCACTGGGCTCCCTGACCTAACGATATACTTTATTAGAGAATATGATCTTTGGAGTAAGTACAGAATGATTTGCAAATAGCAGTCATCAACTTTTTCTCTTGGTGAGAAATTAATATAGTACATATGAGATTAATAGAGTACATGTTTTTAGATTAGCAGGAAATACTGCTAATCTAAATGCCAAAAGATATGGCATATTGCTCCTGTTGAATCTTTACAGAATTGAGAACAGAATTTGGAGTGTCTGTCTTCTGTTCATTCCAGAGAATATTCTGTTATGCGTTTTTCAAATAAAGGTATAAGATCAGAATGGTTAAGGGAAGTTGCTGGGCCTAGAGTATTGGTTGAATGTTGACAGGCCTTTTGTGACAGTCTGCACAGAAAAAGGATAAATAAGCATAGTCATGTTGTGCGAACAGTCTCTTTGCAATGCCTGACTGATTACAGACAAACATTAAATATTCCTTAAGTTACCAAAAGCCAACGTGGCCTGATTAGTCTCATGAATGACCTGGATCATTGATTCCTTTTGTCCTTTACTATGTGTTCTGTTTTCTAAATCCTTATTCTCCACCTTCTGGGTTTGTGATTCTCAGTGTGTGGTGGTGGTGATGGGGGGTACTGACTATGAGAGGAGGTGTTGTTTAGGGGAAGGGACAGGAAAAGTCACATAAGAATCCCCTGGAACCTCCCTGCAGAGAATCGCAGCTTAGATCAGCTTCCTGGTGATGGCAGCTGTCAGCCTCACTAGGCTCAACTACTTGGAAGAGGAAGATTTTTTTCAATCTTGTATGCCCTGTATGGCCACTCTGTCGGATCCAGAACCACCCAGCACTTGACTTCAGCCCTGGGCTATGGTCAGACACAGAAGTCCTTCTGTTCTGTGGGCTGTTTCTCTTCCTGTACTCCTTCCTCTCCTTTCCCATCTTCCTTCTCTGTCACCCTCATCCATTCTTTCCCTTACTAGTTTCATTTAGGCATATCTGTCTGAAGCCTTCCTCTTCCCCACCAGTAAGCATCTGCTTGGTCATGACATTTTGCCAACTTTTCTTCAGGGAGAAAATGACTTGGGTTTGTATTTGTGTGTGAATGCTTTAAGATCTGTCTCTATCTATCTGTCTATCTATCTATCTATCTATCTATCTATCTATCTATCTATCTATCTATCATCTACCTATCTATCACCCAGGCTGGCATGCAGGGGCATGATCACAGCAAGCATGTCTCACAGCGGCCTCAACCTCCTGGGCTCAGACAACCCTTTCACCTCAGCATCCCAAGTAGCTGGGACTATAGTTGCATGCCATGGCACCTGGCTAATTTTATATATACATATTTTTGTAAAGATGAGGTTTTGCTATGTTTCCTAGATTGGTCTTGATCTCTGAGCTCAAGCAATCTACCCATTTTGGTCTCCCAAAGTGCTAAGATTATAGGCGTGAGTCACCGCGCCCAGCCAAGATCTCTTTTAAATAATTAAATTTTCTAATTTTCCTAAAGGTCATTAGGTCAGTTCATGGAGATTTAAGAGAATGAGTGAAGTACTTTGTCCTCCAGAACCCAAAGTCAAGAGAGATTAAAGTATAACACACTCAAAAGCTGGTTCTTTGAAAGAGATCAGTAAAATAGACAACTTCTTTATGAGCCTGGTTAGGAAATGAGAGAGAGGCCCAAAATATACAAGGTGATAAATGGGAAAGGAGACATAACTGTGAGTACTAGAAAATATGAAAAGAATGATAAGAGAACACCATGTAGGTGGGGGGGGGGGTGGTGCCCAAAACGGAGTTATCGCCTAAAGGGCGATTACTTGTAATACAGGCTTCCCCACTAGGTAAGTGTTCTAGGAACTCATTGGCATCTGTGTGCCAGCTAGTGTTGTGAGAAGCTGCATTCAACTTCAGTGAATTTTTTTTGGAGACTTTTTCAATGTGTTTTCCCATTTCATGATGGGTGACTTATGAGCACACCTGCCCTCACTACACTGACTGTTCAGCAGTTTTTGACCAAAAACAGCATGACTCCTGTGCCCCACCCTCCCTGTTCAGTGGATCTCACCCTAAGCAACTTTTTTTTGTTTCCCCAGGTGAAAAAGTCCTCAAAGGGAAACATTTTGCTGATATGGAAAAGGTGAAACCAAAAAACAGCAGAAGCATTAAAAGGCATTAAAATTGACGACTCCAAAAACGGTTTTGAGCAGTGGAAAAAGCATCTCGATGGGTGTATTGCATCAAACAGAGAGAACTTTGAAGGTAAGTGAAGTTTAAACATGTAAGACTACCCAATTTTTAAATAAAATTCTGCTTTTTTGGAGGAGTCACTCTTCATAAGTCAATGGCAACACAACTTTTCTTTCTTATTGTTCTCAGTTTCTACCACATCACTTGGTTATTCTTTTATTTTTCCTTGAAAATAATAAAAGAGAGTATTCATTGTATAAACACTTAAACATATGGATGGTTTTCCTTTAAAGATTTTTAAATTTTACAAGTAGTACATGTTTAACTCAGAAAAAATTAGAAAATGCATAGAAACATGCCCCAGAAATATAAAGATCACCCATATTTCAACTACCCCAAAATAGCCACTGTTAACATTTGATGTATATTGTTTTAGTTTTTTTTTTAATAAGGCACCTTTTCAGATCAATACACGAATTTGATCCTTCTTAATGGCTGTGTGACAGTCCGTTGATGGACTTTGATGAGCATTTCATAACTTAGCTTATTGATTCTTCCTTGTTGGATATTTTATTATGGCTAATGTTTCACTGAGAGGAATATACACATATTAATAATTGATTAGGAAAAGATAAATTCCTAGACATGGAGCTGCTGGTTCTAAGGATATGCTTTTGATACCTGATTGCTGAATTGTTCTCTTGAAGCTTTTGCCAATTTACACTCCAGCCAGCAAAGTATTAGTACCTTTTCCCTATACCCTAGATAAAATGAGTACTGATTATTATTAAACCAATTGGAGCAGTTTTGATGTGACATCTCATCATTTAATTTTCTTTTCTTCTTGTTGGACATCAAGCACTTTTTTTTTTTTACCCCCTGCGACCTACCCCATCAGATACTTTTTAATGTTTGTTGGTCCTTCATAGTTTATGAATTGCTTATGTGTATCATATATCCATTTCTTATTGATATGGCTATCGTCTACTTAGACATCTGTATACACTGGGGACATCAGCCCTTGGATGGCCATATATGACAAGGGAGGTGAAGACCCCAGGTATAATGTGGCATTGCTGAAAATTTGGGCATAAAGTGATTGGCTGTTGGCTTCCATTCTGCACCCAGTCCCAAGAGGGTGGGTTAAGTTCTTGTCTTCTGGGGTGGGGTGGGGAGATGTGGCGGGTGGACAGGTGGGTTGGAGTGGTCAGGGCAGGGGATGGGGAATGGGGAGGCTGAGGATGAGTCAGTCTAACTAAACAGCCTGCCCATTCCTGGAGCTGCTGCTTTCTTGGAAGCCTGCAAGCCCCCAAATCCTCTTGATTTTAGACAGATAAGACAGCTGACAGCAGGTGGCGCCAAACTGCAGATAGGAGAAGGACATTTAGACCAAGCCCCGGCTCTGTGGTCTGACTAGCTGCACAGGCTTTCCTTGGTTTGGGGATAGTTTTTGTTGTTGTTGTTGTTGCTGTTGTTTAAAAAAAACCAGATTTCATTAAAGTTTAAACTTTTTTTCTTTAATTTTGTTTTTTCTCCTTTTACACATTATTTTCTTGATACAAATCTATCCTTTTCTTTCATACTGTTTTTGCTTCTTTTACTTAAAAAAGCCTTCACTATTCCCCAAATACACACATATTATTATTTTCTTCAAACTTAGAGTCTTTAAAAGTTTACTTTTTTAAAATATTGTAATCTCTGGAATTTATTTTGGTGTGTGTGAGATGAGATTATCCTCACCCCCACCCCTGCTCTCGCTCTCTTGGCTAACTAATTATTCCAATAGTCTTTGTTGGGTAATCTACTTTTCCACAACTGGTTTGGAAATGTCATCCTTATAGATAGGTGTGTCTTTTTCTGGAGTGTTGATTCCTGTGTCAGCGGCACATTGCTCTCATTGCTGTAACTTAATAAATATATATTTTTGAGTTGGAATCTCACTTCGTCACCCAGGCATGAGTGCAGGGTGGCCACCCCAGTGTTACCGGCTGGGCTCAGGTGATCCTTCTGCCTCAGCCTTCCAAAGTGCTGGGATTGCAGGCTGAGCCACCGAGCCTGGCCAATACTGTTTTCTTAACTTGTGTTTCCTGGAAACGGACTCTGAGATGGAGAGATGTGTGCAGACGTTCACCAGAGAGTTCTCTTGGGAGATACACCTACGAGGAGGTAGGGAAGACAGCACAGGGTGTAAAGAGAGGCCGGCAGCAAAGCTGTTTTAATGGCAGCTTCAGCTGATCCTTTGGGGAGCTCTGGAGCTGGACTGGGCCTTCTACTCTGAGGCAGGGAGGCTGGGCCTTTGTGTTCCCATCAGCCAATTACTGGCCCATGGACATTCTCCAGGAAGGGGCATAATCTTGGGCAAGGCCGCTCCCTGCTGCCAAGGGCAGTGCCCAGTGAAGACCTGGTTTGGAGCTGTCTGCAGCCCACACTCCCGCAGCTGGGACTGGATGCATCAGCCTGTATTGTCTACCCTGATGTTTTGATATCTGGAGCTCAAGTTATTCCTCATAGTTTTTCTTAGGTTGGTTTTGGTGGCTCATGCCTATAATCCCAGCACTTTGGGAGGCTGAGGCCGGAGGATAGCTTGAGCCCAGGAGTTTGAGGCCAGCTTAGGCAACATAGCGAGAGCTTGTCTTAACAGAAAAGTAAAAAATTAGCAAGACATGGAAGCGTGCACCTGTAGTCCCAGCTATTCAGGAGACTGAAGCAGAAGGATCGCCTTAGACCAGGAGCATGCCACAGCCCACCAGCCTGGGCAGCAGAGTGAGACTATGACTCAAAAAATTAAAAAATGGAAATAAAAAACACTTGGTATCTTTATTTTCATTTGTACTAGTGTTGTCTTTACCAGTGGGGTGTAGGTTTCTAAAGGGCAGATGCCATATTGACTACATGAGGTATTTTTGACACCATAAGATAGTTGCAAAACTGCAGTCCTATCAGATATTTCATAATTTGGGGAGGAATGGTTTTAGACTATATGAAAAAATAGATTTCAAATATCAGTGTGAAAATACGATGAGATACTACTTAAAAATCACTAGAATTGCTGCAATAAAAAAAAAAATCAGTAACAAGTGTTGGTGAGAATATGAAGAAATTGGGACCCTCATACAGTGCTGGTAGGAATGTAAAATGGTGCAATTGCCATAGAAAATAGTCTGGCACTTCCTCAAAGATTAAAGATAGTGTTAACATATGACTCAACCATTCCACTTCAAGGTATATACCCAAGAGAAATGAAAACATATGTCCACACAAATCTTGTACTTAAGTGTTCATAGCAGCATTATTTGTAATAGCAAAAAAGTGTAAATAACCCAATTTATAAAATGGGTAAAGAAATGATGAACAAATAAAGTGTGGTATAGCCATACCTTAGAATATTATTCAGCAACTAAAAAGGAATGAAGAACTAATACATGCTATTCCATATGGGCGAATGTTTAAAACATTGGGCTAAGTGAAGGATGTCAGATACTGAAGACCATGTATAATCTGATTCCATTTATATGAAAATCCTAGAATAGGCAAATACACAGGACAGAAAGTAGACTGCTGGTTGCCTCGGGCTGGGGATGGGGATTTGTGGAGCAGGGGAGAGGGGAGGAGTGAGGAGTAGTTGCCAATAGATAGGGGTTTATTTATTTATTTATTTATTTTTTGAGTTGGAGTCTCACTCAGTGGCCCAGACTGGAGTGCAGTGGCTGCTCCCGGCCACCGCAGCCTCGACCTGCTGGGCTCCGGCGATCCTTCTGCCTCAGCCTTCCGAGTAGCCGGAACTACAGGCACGCACCACCACGCCCGGCTAATTTTTTGATTTATTGTAAGGATGAGGTCTCGCCTGCCCAGGCGAGTCTTGAACCCACGGGCTCAGGCAATCCACTTACCCCAGCCTCCCAAGGCGCGGGATTACAGGCCGAGCCACCGAGCCCAGCGGGATTTATATTTGAAGTGATGAAAATGCTCTAAAATTGACTGAGGTGATGGTTGTATGACTCAGTGAACATGCTATGGACCACTGAACTATACTCTTTAAGTGGGTGAATTGTATGGCATGGGAATGCTGTTATAAAATGAGTCAGTGTGAAACAAAATGACAAAGATTGATGTGATTGATTTGCAACTGGTGGAAAGTATATTGACACAGAATGATTAAGAATGACAGAGTGAGACTCCAACTCAAAAAAAAAAAAAGAATGAAAACGCAATTTGCATTTTAAAGACAAAACCAAACCAATAAAAACAAAAGAACATCAAACCCTGACACAGGAGTCATTGAAGCTCTGTGGTCTCAGGCTTGCTGGATAGTTCCATGCATTCACTAGGATTCATCATTTGCTGCTCGGGGACAGAACACAGGTGTCTGCATCTTGTTCTTATTTGAATTTTACATCAGAAACATTGTTGACTCAAGATGAAGCCGGTTGGCCATTCTCTGTCACTGTCCTGATTCCTCTGCTTTTACTTGAATCTAAAAGAGAAAGAGGAAGAATTTTAGGATCAGAAATATGAAGTTTGGTTCAAAGTCAAGCTTTTAAAGTGAATGACTATAGCCCAGAGTTTTGGGGGTAAGAAAAGTACACTTTACTAATGATGAATGCTCACTGAGTAAGCAGAAAATATTATTTATAAAAAGCAGCTCTCCCCCTTGATTGAGCTGTGCGGGTTTCTCCTCTGGAGTCCACAGAGAATGATTCTTTCAGTTTTGTCTCTTTACCCCCTGAGCTACTGAGACATAAAAAAGTAAAAGAAATGATTATCCTCACGTCTCTTTGGTCAAAGAACTGTAAAGAAGCAGACATATTTTCTTTCTTGAACTGAGCATGTTTCTTTTGAGGAAACTGGGTTTGAAACTTGCTGAAACTTTAAATTTCAGTTGCTATATCAAAAACAGTTTCTTCTTTTAAAAATAGAAGGTATAAAACCAAGATGTTGGTGACTCCCCCTCCCCCTCCACTGATCTGATGGCAGAAGGTCTCGTGCTCCATTTCCAGGTGTGTCTTGATGTTCAGCTGTTGCTTAGACTCTGCATTCTGGCATCCGGTCTCACCCCAGATCTGGCAGTCTGTTCCTACAGGCTGCTGATCTGTGTCTGAATTTCACACAGCTAAGCTGCATACCTGGCTTCTGCTTTAGCCAGGGTCCCTTCCAGGGAGCTTTACAAATGCATGCGTGAATGGAAGCAAAGACATTTGTCAGGATAAGACCGTATGAATACTGAAACTCCATTTCTGTGATGAGGGTGGCTTCAAATAAACCATTTGATAGAGCTTTACCTTTGATAATTAACAACCAATAATAGTAACGATAACCAATATTAATTAATCTGAGAGCACTGCTATAACCATATAGCACTCCCTATGCACCACTAGGCACTATTCTAAGTGCTTTACATATATGGACTCGTTTAATTTTCGTAACAAGTTTATGAGATAGGTGCTATGAATCCCATTTTCCGGATGCTAACATTTTGCTAACAAGCTTCAAAACAGTGTCTGCAAAATGCATTCCATCTAGAGGGACTGGAGGGCTTTCTTCGGTTCCATGGTCTCGCTCTTGGCTGAGCTAGCCACTCCAGTGTCCACAGAGATCTGTGCCTGCGTCTGCATCCATAGGGATGCACTCTGCAAGAATGAAGTCAACAAAGTGCATGAAATCCAAGCAGCTCCAATCCCTGGGCCTGGCTTCTCTTACCCCACCAGCAATGAACCACCTGCTGGTTGAACTGCTCCTTGGCCTCCCAGCGATTCTGCTCATAAGGCCACCTCATGCTGTTCAGCAGCTTGGTTAGATCCACCCCTGGGGTCATGTTCATTTTTACAGTCACATCCCCACTGGACTGTGTCTGCAAAGTGGCCATTTCCTGGTGGAGAGGAAACACAAATGTCAAGTAGCAAAACTCTTTGAAGCTCGGGACCTTGTTACACAGTGTTGGGAAGCTTCTTGGGGGATTTATTGCTCCTACCTCTTGTGGTTCTTCTTGAGATAAGCCAGCTCTTCAGCTAAGCTCTTAGTCTAGATTTTAAGGTCTGAAGTGGTGACTTTCAGCTTTTTGAGCACTTTTTACAGGTCATTTATACCAGCTTCGACTGACTGGCATAGGTAGAGCTCGTTTTTGTACCTTAAGAGATGTTTGGAATATGATATTACTTTGAAAAACTTTATTTTAAAAAGGGTTTTCCCACTGACATCCATTTTAGTTGAAATTCTTCTTTAGAAATATTTAAATAAAGACTATCACACCATTTTTTAAAACTCTGGTTTTGAAATCTCTTATAATTAAATATACATTAAATTTTTTTGACTTTTTCCCCCCAGTGTAGGTATTTTGTATTAATATATTACATTTGTCAGATACTTGGATCTAACTGTCTGGATTAATTACTTTATGTACATTCTATGTAAAAAAATAGAAAAATAAGTCTTATGCTATGATCATGAATGATATTTTGAAGCAAACTTACTTCATTTTGAAGTCATCTGCTGCCAATCCAGCATGTCAATTGGGGAAGTCATGCTGACATTATTAATAGTGGCTGCAATGATCTAGGAGGCACACAGATGCTAAAAACAAAACCTAATGAACATTTAAATGACTAACATATAACTACTCAATTACACTTAACTGTCAAAGTATAGTTGCAGAAATTTTTTTTAGGAACTAATGTCCAGTGTGAATTACATTCAAAATAAATCTATTCATGCCATAGAAAGTTGGTTTCTCTTTCTTTTTTTCTTCTTTTTTTTATCAACTAAATATGTATCTGAAAAATTTGGCATGAAGCAATTGAAAAAATAACAGCAGAACAATTTCATAGTGTCCTACAATTTAGTAAAGAGGTACAAAAGAAGTGTCTCACCTGGTTCCTGAGATCTTCAATTACTGGATAGTATTTGCTGTAATTGCATTCAGATCCTTCTCTCAACCCAGGTCCAAATCTGTCATATCACTCCTTGATTTTGTTCTCCAGATCAGTTTTGGCCTCCTCCAGTGCTCAGACCTTGTCCAGGTAATTGGCCAAGTGGCCACTGAGGTTCTGCATATTTTGCTTTCATCTCCAGAGAAAAGTTCCCATCGCCAACACCTCCCAACAACACCGCTGTAGCTGTAGAAGCCTTTACTGGCATTACTGCCAAATCCAGATCCTGCTCCAAATCCAGAACCCCCATCGAATCCAGAACTCTGGTCGAATTCGGAGACCCCACCAAAGCCAGAATCCCCACCAAAACCAACCCCAGAGCCTGAGGCTCCTCCCAAGTAGCAACCGAAGCCCCTTCCAAAGCTGCCTCCAAAGCCACCGTGAACCTCTCCACTCAGGCCACCGCTGCCGGCTCCTTCTCGGCAGCTCCCGGCAGAGCCACCCCCCAGACCACATCTGCTTCCACTGCTGAAGCGGCTCCCACCAGAAGATGCCCTTTGCTCAAGTCCACTTTGGAGTAGCCGAGGGTTTTCCAGCCCTGGAGGAGGAGGCAGCAGCTGATAGGGTTTGTAGGAGGATGGGAGAGAGGTTGTAGTTAAAACAACTCATCATATAAACCTCGCAAATGGAGCACAGAGTTGCCATGGCCCAAAAAGCTAACACTCTGCTCTAACAGTGTTCTGTTACTAATTGCTTTACTGCCAATATCTGCTCCCAGCACACATTTCTTCCTCTAGGATGGGGCTTTCAGTCTGCTGGAATCGTCATACCAATTGCAGTATATTGATTAAGATACACCATGATATTTTAGCCTCTATAGGCTAATACAGAGGCTAGCCTAAAATGTCACAGGAACCCAGAAGATGGAGGGGCTACTGACAGGAGGGCTGTCAAGAAAGATTTCCTAGCTCTTGTGAGATAGAAATGAAGGACAAGCAGTTTGATAGTAGGTAGTGATAGGCACAGAGATTTCTAGACATAGGGTCAGTGTGAACAGAACAGGATGCCCTGGGAATGGCCTGGTGCTTTTAAGAGACGAGACAAAGTTTGGAGGTCCACCAGGAGCCAGGATACCAGGGACCTTTGTGTAGTGCGGAAGAATTTGTGTGTTGGAGGAGAGACAGCCAAGCAGATCCGCATGGTGGAGACAACTGCCTATGGAAGCTCAGCTGAAGGGAAGAGACTGGGCCAGGGAGGCATCCGGGAGGCTATTCCAACAGCCCAGGCCAGACGGGGTTTAGGACACGAGCTAAGAAGATGACAGTGGGACTGGAGAGAAAGGGAGAAATAGAGGAGATGGCATGGATAATGGTCTTGTTCACCAAAACTGAATATGAGAGGGTGAGGGGTGTAGAGGGCGGGTGTTTTTAAAAGTGAGGCCATAATCTCCTCACAAAAGTCATATAGTTTTTTCCAGTTGCTTGGGTCAACAACTTGGTGTTGCTACCATCTCGGTCAGGAGTACTGTAGTAGCTTGCTAGTGAATCTATCCGCTCTTGACCTTGCCCCCAGCTTCTCTCCTGTCAACACAGCAGAATGAACCAGCGTGAATGCTGGGCAGTTCTGCTGAAAGCATTCTGGAGGCTTTCCACCTCATGCAGAATAGAAGCCCAAATCCCCACTATGCACAATTCTGCATTCTCTGGTCTCTTGTGACCCCCAGTGTCATTTCCTACCTCTCTCACTCATTCCACACTGGTTCCTCCAATGCTGTGGACCCCCGTGTCTTTGTGTTTGCTTTGCCTGGAAAGCTCCTCCCTCAGATGCTGGCATGGTTTATCTCACTCACTTTCTTCAGGTCTTTGCTCAAGTCCACTTTGGAGTAGCCGAGGGTTTTCTGAGACAACGTTTCTAAAATTCTTCTCCCAGTCTTCTGATAGTTCACATCCCCCTGATGTTTATATCCTCCTTTATATTTTACTTTTTCTCTTTGGCATTTATCACTATTTAACACTATCTTGTCCATTGTCTCCCCCTCATCTTCACTGGAGACACCAGCTTAGGCTTTTTTTTTTTTTTTTTTTTAAAGCTTTAATTGACCAGGCCTGGTGGCTCATGCCTGTAATCCCAGCACTTTGGGAGGCGGAGGCGAAAGGGTTGCCTGAGCCTTTGGATTCAAGACCAGCCTGGGCAACATGGCGAGACCTCATCTCTAATGTAAATCAAAAAATTAGTTGAGTGTGGTGGCACACGCCCTGTAGTTCCAGCTACTTGGAAGGCTGAGGTGGAAGGATCGTCTCTGCCCAGTATGTCAAGGATGCAGTGACCGTGAACAGCGTGCTTCTGTACTCCAGCATGGGTGAAAGAGTGAGACTCTGACTCAAAAAAAAAAAAAGCTTTAATTGAACAATATTGAGAATTTAGTTTTAAATATTCTGCTTTTAATGGCAAAGAGAAGAAAATTTGCAGAGGAAGATGTAAGCTTTACGGGGCCTTTCTGATTTGTTTTGTTTACCACTGAATCCCCAGAACCAAGAAAAGGAACTTGCACATTAGTAGGTACTCAACATATATTTTTACAAGGAATAAATGAATGAATATTTAAGTGTAAGCTATGATAGACACAGAGGTGTGCTTAGAACACTTTTTAAGAAAGGATTCACTGCCCAGTGTGAGGATTGTTGGCTCCTGCGTGATTCCCCATGCTCTGTTCTTGGAACTGACCCTAACCGATGACTGAGCAAGGCAGTAGACAAAAGCATACTCTTCTTGGGGAGGCCACTAACCAGAGACTGACTAAGAGGGTGGGACAAGGACTTAGCTATGTGTTCTAATATAGGACTTCACTAACCCTTGATATATCACTAAGGTCAAGACCTAATTTAATTTTTGAGTGTCTTCTTAAAGCAGTTCCAACTATTTGTAAGGATTGATATATTTATGAGTTATATTCTTTCTTAGAAGTCTCCCAAAGAACAAAGACAATTTACTTACTTTTTAAAAAGAGGAATAAAGTTCATTCTATCTTATAATTACTACATGGGCTCACTGGATCTTTTTGTAAGTCAAAGGCACATTATTATATATATATATATTTTTAAGTTGGAGTCTCACTCTGTCACACAGACTGGAGTGCAGTGGCATGATCAGGTGATCTTGGAAGACTCAGATAATCCTTCTGCCTCAGCCTTTCAAGTAGCCGGAATTATAGTCACGAGCTTTCACTCCCTGCTAATTTTTTGGTTTATTGTAGAGACAAGGGCTTGCCAAGTTCCTCAGGGTGGTCTCGAACCCCTGGCCTCAGGCAATTCTTTCATCTCTACCTCCCAAAAGTGTTGGGAATACAGGCGTGAGCCACCGTGCCTGGCTACATTATGATATTTTAATGGCTTTATTTTTTCCTTAATCTTGAAACTTTTTATTATTTCGTTATCCTAGGAATTATTTCATCTTTACTCATCAATTATTACTAGCTATACTAAAAAAAGACTAAAATAAGAAAATGAAAGAATGATGGAATTGCCTAGAAGGATGATGCAACAATGAAATGAATCATCCCTGTTACCATCAATCTTCTCAATGCATTGCCCAAAGTATTACATCACACATCATGCCATCCCTGGGAGCCTGGACCATCCCACTTTGCTGGAAGAATGTGGACAACATCCTTTCATCTTTTATAATGTTTGTGACCAAAATTTACTAGATGTGATTTGCAAGTACATAGGTGCTAAAGGCAAGTATACATACAAAGGTGATTGGAAGGAAGTAAGTAATGTAGAAATGAAAAAAAAATGGTGCTTATAAATATAAAAATGAAAATGTTTTGCAATTATGGAGCAAAGAGTGTGGCTCCATAGTTAAAATAACCTGTGAGCTATCAAAATTCTCAAACATATTGCATTTTGCTGATGCAGGAAGTGCGGGAAGAACCAGAAGTAATGATGAGCTAGAAATTATTGCAGGTGTATTTGAAATCTACAATTCATATCTACAAGATGGATGTGTATACCTTCAAAGCCAGGAAATTATAGAATAACAATTTGGGTTTTCTATGTTTATGTTTATATAACAATTTCTAATAAATTCATTTATACTATCCTCTTAATCTTCTGTGTATTATTTGTAAAAATCACTTAAATTATAAAAAATAAGGCTGGGATTGGTGGCTCACTCTGTGATCCCAGCATCTTGGGAGGCTGAGGTGAGTGGATTGCCTGAGCCCGTGGATTTGAGACCCACCTGGGAAACTTGGCGAGACCTCATCTCTACAATAAATCAAAAATTAGTTGGGCGTGGTAACGTGCGCCTATAGTTCTGACTACTTGAAAGGCTGAGGTGGAAGGATCGCCAGAGCCCAGCAGGTCAAGGCTGCAGTGGCCGGGAGCATGCTACTGCACTCTATTATGGGCGACATAGACTCAAACTCAAACTCAAAAAAAAAAAAAAAAATACAGTGGTTCTATTAGATGCAGTTGATCAAGTGGTGATGGCTATTTTGGGGGGCAAGCTGGGAGATACTGGGGACAATACTTGCTCCAGAGTTCCCATTAGGCCAACAGAGACTTTAGTCTGCATCACAGTCTGCCCACTATGCTAAAAAAAGACAAAAAGTCTGCCCAGTCTTGCTTTCTCCCATTTACTTTCATGGGTGTTACTTCTCAGAACATCTTTTGACCCTCAAACTCTGTTCAGCACCTGCTTCCTGGAGAGTCAACCTGCAACAAAACTCAAAGAAATGAAGTGACATCCCCAAGGCCACATACCTGGAAGGTGTTATAACTGAGATTCCAACCCAGACCTATGTATTCCACGCTGACGCTGTTTGCAGAAACCAGCATGGATTTGGGGTCAGCGGAACTGCTAGAGTTCTGACTCTACTAGTTACCTTGAAGCCTTAATGTGAGCAAGAAATTTAGATTTTTTTTAAGTCATAGTTTCTCACCTGTAAAACTAGGAATTATAATTCCTGCCCTACCTACTGCACAGGGTTATAATGTCAAATGTGAAAACATGCAAGTGGTCTGTAAATTGTAATTCTATATTCAAACATAAGGCTTAATCTTCATTATTATTATTATTTGCATTTGTACTGTATTATTTATTCCCAGAGACCACCTGGGGCTAAACTGGGAGATCGCCTAACTCCCTCTAATCAAAGTGCTTCGTGGTCCTCGCCGTTTTTCTATGGACATTGGATGTCCTTGGCACCTTTCTTGAGGGGTTTTTGTCTTTGAAGATGTTACATGTAATTACTTATAAGAATATGTAGATCCCCTTCATGGATTCTTTTAGATTTAAGTTTGAGGCTGTAATTAGCTGTTCTCACATACCTTAGCTATTAGGGATTATGGTTCGGTGTCATGGTGTTATGGTCTGAGTAACACTCAGCTGCTTCCCTTGATACCGATAAACCAAAGGGGTAGGGAACTGGTAGAAAGAAGTCTATTTCTGAGTTGGAATCTAGGGAACAGAGCCGTACTCAAGGTCTTTCTAAAATGGTTCTGCTCGGGCAACCCCCTTGGGTCCCCTCCCACTGTGGGAGATTTGCTGTCCTCTTAATAAATCCTGCTTTAAAAAAATAATAAAATAAAGTGGTTCTGCTCACCCTTCAAGGGTTTGCAGTTCACTTTTATAAGTCCAGAGTTGTCAGTACCTATACATTAGCCATGTGACCAGCAGAACATTGTATAGAACTTGAGTTTCAGCCACATTTATCGATAGTGACATTTTTTGGTCCAGACTTCCTGGTGCCAAGTATCAGAGGTATCTCATAGCTTTTATCAGTAGGGCCTGGCAGAAGCATTAATCAAGCCTAGCATAAAGGGAGTTTAAAACCTAAGACATCATGCATCATGCAAAAGTTATACAAACCACAAAACTTATGATTGATTACATTGATACAAAAGTTATATAAATCACCAGCCTTATGATTACACTGACATTATATTATTTAAACTTATGACTACTCAGAAAAAGGGGGTAAATGGGGATTTACGTCTTTCAGTTGATTGGGTGTAGTCTACAGGGAAGTCAAGGGTCCCCTTACTCAGAATGCATAGGAGGTAAGAAGACTCTCAGGAATGTTGTTCAGGAATGTACAGGAGCACTTGAACCCTTGCCATGCCCTTGTCTAGGAGCTGTGGCAATAGGGGCAGACATTAGTGGGTCCCTCGATCAATGGGTGTGAACAAAGTGTTTCAGTTTCATGATGGTGTATTTGACTGCTTCAGTGGGGAACTGAGTGGCCGTGACTCACTCTGAGCTGTGGCGTGGTAGAATAATATATATATTGACTAGCCATTGTATTAATCAAACTGTTTTTTAGCTTCCTTATAGTTTTGCTTGCCAAAAAACTCATGTTTTGTTTATCAATATTCAAATGTCATTACAGGTCAGCAGCTGGGCAGCATTCCTTGCACACATTCCTTGTGTGACTACTAGAATATTCCTTCACTTCATTGCCTAATTAACAGGGACAAAAAAGATTAAATTAAAACAGAACAAATCTATACTTCTATCTTCTCTGATTCTTTTTGTCAAAATGAACCCTGAAGAAAATGATTATTTTGGAGGACAGATAGAAAAGCACTGAGGCATAATTCCTTTTTGTGATAAACCACTTTCTTCAATTTGGTTCTCCTATTCATTCATAGGTTAGCAGTTGTCAAAGTTTCCAAGATATTGCTTATGTAGTTGGCCTCCATTTTGTACTTTAGATAAATTTCATTTTGATACTGGTGATTTTGGAAAATGGTTAAAAATTGGTTCAAATAAGAATATTTCTGGCCAGGCATAGTGGCTAATGCCTGTAATCCCAGCACTTTGGGAGGCCGAGGCAGGAGGATTGCCTGAGGCCAGGAGTTTGAGACTAGCCTGGGCAACAGAGTGAGACCCTGTCTCTACAAAAAATAGAAAACTTATCCAGGTGTGGTAACATGTACCTGTAGTCCCGGCTCCTCAGGAGGCTGAGGCAGGAAGATTACTTGAGCCTAGGAGGCCAAGACTGCGCACTGCAGGAAGATTACTTGAGCCTAGGAGGCCAAGACTGCGCACTGCACTCCAGTCTGGGTGACAGAGCAAGACACTGTCCTTAAAATAAAAAATAAAAATAAATATGTATACTTCTAAAATATTTTCTATTAAATTATACATATTTATTTTTTATGCAGTCCAAGGACTCCATGCAAATTTAATGATGTCCTCTACCACCTAGAAAGGAATGAAGAATAGTAATTTCTCTAAATACTCAAACTGGTTAGTGATTTTGCTTGAAAAAGATCCAAGACACCAATATTTTTAGTTGTTTGTTTACTGAAAAGATGAAGAATATTCTCCCTTATGTGGCTTTGTAGATTTTGGTGTTGTATCCAAAGAGGAAATTGGATTAAAATATGTTTGAATCAATGGAATTGCATCTTCCTCCCATTCCACACAGACTTAGAGATTCAAATTGGAAATTTTGGTGGCTTCAGAGTAATTTATTTGGAACAAGTCTAAATCTAATGCCTGTTTTCTTTATTGCTCACATTATATGTTGTAGAACAAGGCAGTATGATCACTTCAAATTCATTGTACTGTTAATAATGAATATAGTAGTTAATAGTTGGTGCTATTGCATCATTCATTTACTATTCATCTATTACTCTATTTGCTTATGATTGTACTGATTTGTTATTCTCTTATTTATCATTCAATTTATTATTCTATTCACTTATCAATTATTCTATTCATTTTATGATTTATTTTATATTATTTATCATTCTGTTATTTATTTTATTATTTGGTTATTTAATTTGTATTTTACATATCAGTGGTGAGTCAACTTTTATCAATAATTAATCAAACATCTTGCAAAAATATTCTGCTACGTCTCAGGAATAAAATTGACAAGTCATAGTCCCTGCTTTTAAAGACCTTCACGTATAATTTTTTTGATGTGTTCTACATAATTACAGCAAGTCTTCTCTTAGGTATTTTCCACAATGTTGAGAAAGTGTGAGAAAAATAATTAACATTTCTTTTCCTAAGGAGAAACAATAGGGAGAGATGATTTACTGTCCAAGCGATGACCTAGATGTAGATTCCAAGTTGCAGATGGTTAATTTATCATCTTCCCTTGCTGACTAACAGCTGCCCTAGTTGGAGACCCAGTTTCCATGGAACGTGGTCCAAAAGCTCATCTTGTCGTCCTACTGACTCCTTCTAGTCCACCTTCTGCCACAGACGTGTAACCACATCCCACTGCCCATTGGAACCCAGTTCCTCTTCCCAGTTTTGCTGTTGAAGATTAGTGCTGCTGCCTTACTGCTAAAACCAATACCTGTCATCTCCTGTTGAGCCCAAGGTAGGAGATGACTGGGGAGGAGAACATTGATGTTTCTGCCGTTGGGTGCTCTAGAGCGATGCTCCAGATTGTTCTAGAGTGCAGACGTCATAAGTGGGTCATCTGTTCTATAATCAATTCAACAAACATTACTGAGTGCTTCCTCTGGGACAGGTACTGAGTTGGGGGAGCCAGGGATAGCACTTTGACAGAGCTATGGAATTTCGGCTTAGCTACATGTTAAAATGGGCTATTGTGGAATTATATAACTATTTATACTATTGTTTTCGTGGTTCCAAAAGGTCAGGATGGCATGGTGCCTAAAAAATCCTGGAGTCATATTTTTTGCACTTCTAGCTTCCCGCTTATTATCTGGTTATTTACTAGTTGTGTCAACTTGAGAAAATGACTTAACATCTCTGTTCCCCCATGTCCCCACTTTTAAAATAAAGACATTGGTTCTCACTCCATAGAATTATCACCAGGATTAATTAAGTTATATTTGTAAAGGACCAGGAGCAAATGTGAAATGTGTTATTTAAATAAAAACATGTATAGGCCAGGAGCAGTGGCTCATGCCAGTAATCTTAGAACTCTGGGAGCCGGAGTGGGAGAATTGCTTGAGTCCAGGAGTTTGAGACCAACATGCGCAATGCACAGAGACCTTGTCTCTATTTAAAACATTCTTTTAAGTAAATAAAAACATGTATAAACAACTGTAGGAATACAACTCCCTTTTGAACCGAGGGCTGCCTTTGTTTTCAATGACAAATGGATGTAATCAAGAACCATGCTGTCTTGGAATTTTAATCACTAGCAGCAGTTACAAGCAAGATTATGTGTGTTTTGCAATGCATTAAAAAAATTTTTTTTAAATCCCACAGACCATTCATGGTGGCTCATGCCTGTAATCCCAGCACTTTTGGAGACTGAGGCTGGGGGATTGCTTGAGCCAGTTTAAGACCAGCCTGACAACATAGTGAGACCTCATCTCTACAAAAAAATAAAAAATTAGCTGGGTGTGGTGGCATGCGCCTGTAGTCCCAGCTACTCAGGAAGATAAAGTGGGAAGATTGCCTGAACCCAGGAGGTCGAGCCTGTGGTGGGCCAAGATTGTGCCACTGCACTCCAGCCTGGGTGAGAGTGAGACCCTGACTCAAAAATCCCATAAAACTATTATTATCTATAATAAAGAGGTTGAAGGGTGTGGATTTCTTGTTTGATTCATTAAGTCTACAATTAATGGATAATATTTGCTGTGATCTTTGACTGGACCAAATCCTACTGATTGTGATTGTTGAGTCAGCATCCTGTTTATACCGTACCCTGGTAAACTAAGGCTTCAGACCATGTGTTTTTCGCCCGAGAAAAACCCATAGTCATAGAACTTGACCTTTGCATTATGACACTGCCTTCCTGTAGATGGGTTTGCCACCGCAGAAACCTACACCTTCACTTACACCACTAACCCTAAGCTTTCTCGTGTTGCTTTCAAAAATTTGTTCTGATGATTTATCAGATTCAAGACTTTTTGCTACTTTATTTATATACTTAGCTATCTTTTCAGCCCATGTTCCCCCCAAGAAGAGCTTTGCTACTTTAAATAAGACATCATTTTCTTTTTTTAAAATTCTTTTTTTAATTATAAAGATGAGTACAATTCAGGGTTAGGTATACAAACGTTGATTATGCAGGTACCCTTGTTGATGAGGTATGCTACTTCTTCCCCTAGTAGTTACCCTCAACTGCCAATCCCAACCCCCTGACAGTTTCCCACTACTGCCAATCACTTTCTTATAGTATTATAATAATTGTTCAAGGGCTGCTTATGAGTGAGAACATGTGGTGCTCTGTTCTTTATTTCTGTGATAGGTTACTGAGTATGATTGACTCTAAATTCATCCAAGTTGCTGCATCAAATATAGTATTATAGCTTATGATATTGGAAAAATAAAATTCCACTTTTAACCCTTAAAAAAATGTTTTGCCATTTTCCAACTTCTTGCCTTTCCCCCA
>CAUYQG010196879.1:0-52311 GCA_963574415.1 Tarsius wallacei
CCCGGCTAATTTTTTGATTTATTGTAGAGATGAGGTCTCGCTTGCCCAGGCGGGTCTCGAACCCGCGGGCTCAGGCAATCCACTCACCTCAGCCTCCCAAAGGCGCGGGATTACAGGCTGAGCCACCGAGCCCGGCTGTACATTTTGTTTTGAGTCCGAGTCTCACTGTCGCCCAGGCTGGAGTGCAGTGGCATGCTCACAGCCACCACGGTCTCGACCTGCTGGGCTCAGGCAATCCTTCTGCCTCAGTCTTCTAAGTAGATGAAATCACAGGTGCGCACCACCACACCCGGCTAATTTTATGATTTATTGTAGAGACGAGGTCTCAACAAGTTGCCCAGGCTGGTCTCAAACCTCTGGGCTCAGGCAATCCTTTCGCCTCTGCATCCCAAAGTTCTGGGATTACAGGTGTGAGCCACCATTCCTGGCCTACACTTTTAAGATATAACGCTGTTGCACATTTAATAGACTACACTGTAGTTAAACATAAATGTTATACGTACTAGGAAACAAAAAACAATCCCAACTCACTTTATTATGTTTGCGTTATTGTGGTGTTTTGGAACTGAACCCACAATATCTCCAAGGTATGTCTGTAGTGAGCAGATTTAACCTTGGCTGAGAAAATATTTCCACTGAAATCTGAAGTTTAAGTACACATTTGTCAGGCAAAGTAAGGGGGAAAGTATTTCAAGCAGAGATTAAGGTGCCTCCCCTGAGGTCCAAGGAAACTATCTTTCCTCTAAGGGCTGAAAGAAAGCAAGTGTGGTTAGGGAGGAAAGAAAGGCCAGAAGGGGAGAGAAGCCTGAAGTGGGGTATAGAGATAGGTAGGCAGATTACAGATCATTATGGATTTCTGGACTTCTAAAGACATATTTTCTGATACCAAAATAGAAAGAGGTCTCTATTTTTGGCCAAGTTTTTTTTTTTTTTTTGAGTTGAGAGTCTCACTCTGTTACCCAGACTGGAGTGCATTGGCACGCTCCCGGCCACTGCAGCCTCCACCTGCGGGCTCCAGCGATCCTTGCACCTCTACAGGAGCGTGCTACCACGCCTGGCTAATTTTTGATTTATTGTAGAGATAAGGGCTTGCCAAGTTGCCCAGGTGGGTCTCGAACCCGCGGGCTCAGGCAATCCACTCACCTCAGCCTCCCAAAGCGCTGGGATAACAGGCTGAGCCACTGAGCCCAGTAAGTTTTTTTTTTTTTTAAACACCTTTATTTAGATGTTTAGATATAACTGTTTATTACAGGGTCTTTAAACAAAGGTGGCAGCACCAAGGGATGGAGAGCAATCTAACATCCTAAATTGACTTCCATTTAAAAAAGGCTAATATGCAAATTGATCTCAATCTTACATGAAGCAAAAGGCATTCTAAGACAACTATGTTTTCAATGATCTGTGAGCTCAGTTTGCATTATACAGTGTTGAGGTCCTGTCCCAGCCCTATCTTCCTCCTCCAATATCTAAGAACTTCCCATCTAGGTATTTGTCTACTACAGAGGGGGGTTGTGATACTATTTGTACTTTAGAAAGATTCATGGAACTGCTGAGTGGAGAATGGATTTTAGATGTAAAAGCTGATGTGGAGAGCTTAATAGGCTTTTTAAAAAAGTAACAGAAGGTCGGGTGTGGTGGCTCACGTCCGTAATCCAGCACTTTGAGAGACTGAGGCAGGAGAACCACTGGAGCCCAGGAAACCAGCATTGGTAACATAGCAAGACCTCTTCTCTAAAAAAAATTTAAAAATTAGTTGGCTGTGGTGGCACACATCTGTAGTCCCAATTACTCAGGAGGCTGAGGCAGAAGGATCACTGATCCAGGAGGTAGAGGCTGCAGTGAGCAGTGATCCTGCCACTGCACTCCAGCCTGGGTGACAGAGTGAGATTATGACTCAAAAAAAAAAAAAAAAGACAATAACAGTTTGGACTCAGGACCTGGGCAGTGAAGATGGAGAGCATAGCTCCAAGAAATATTTAGAAGATCGACCCTCTTCTTGGTGATGTCTGGACCTGAGGGCTGAGGGAGAGGTAGGAGTCAAAAGCATCAATGAAAGAGGAATGTATGAGGAAGAGCAAATTTAGGGGTAGCATGATTTAAATTTTGTAAGTCGATCTGGTAGGAATACAAGTTAGGAAAGGTCTGCAATCAGGAGACAAAAAACAATTTGAAGGTCACTGGCTGATAGTTGCTAACTGAAGCTACAGAAGATGAGACAGTCTAAGAATATTGGTACATGAGAAAAGAATGCTTAGAACTGAATTTTTTAATTTTCTAATATTTTATTTTTGTGGAGATGTCTAGTTATATTGCCCTGGGTAGTCTCAAACCCTTGGCCTCAAGTGATTCTCCTGCCTTGGCCTCCCAAAGTGCTGGGATCACAGGCATGAGTCACTGTGCCCAGAGGGACTAAACTTTGAAGAACACGAATGTGTACAGATCAGGTAAAGAAGAGAAGCCCACAAAAGCATTGAAGAGGGACAGCATAAAGATAGAAAGCATGCCATGCCCTAGATGCCTAGAGGTTTTCCATTTTAGTGTCACTTGACAATGTCACATATTGCCAGAGAACAAATGAAAATTAGTTGGCTGTGGTGGCACATCTCCTGGATTTAATGACACTGGTGACTCTAGTGAGGACCACTGCAGAGGTAAGAAAATGGAGTACGGAAATGGAAAACATGGGACATCACTCGAGAGTTTTGTCATGAAGCAGAGATAGACTGTGGGGTTGGAGAGAGATATGAAGGTCAGATTTCTTCTGATGAGAGGAATGTATGTTCAACACCTCATGCACACAGCCTGATAGAGGTTAAAAAAAAAAAAAACAGACCAAGTAAACAATAGAGTTCATGACAGAGGAGATCAGATGGATTCCTGCACATGTTGAATGGGCTTTAGCAGGTGAAGGGATTCTTCCTGTACAGGAAGAGGAGGGATGAAGTGTATGTACAAGCATTTATGCAGGTTTGTGTTGTGGTTCTCCCCCATCCCCATTGTGAAGCAGGTAATCAGGAATCGAGGAGCTGTTAGAGTGAAAAGGGTTTGAAATAGAGGGATTGATAACAGTAAAATTGTTGGCAGTGCTGACAGCCTAATTGATGGTGGTGACCATGAATTTACAGTTGTACAAACCTACCAGAAACATGACCTCCAGTTGCAAAGATGCAGCAGTGTTAGGTTCATCCTTGGTTGGGCTGACACAATAGGACAAAAACATACAAGAGCTTACTTACGTCTGCTGAAGTCTAGTCAACCAAAGACCACCAGGCTCAAGACTGTCTTCTGACAAAATAGCAAGCAAGGGAACCTGAAAAACTGAAGATGGTGCACTCTTCAGGGGGGTGAGGGCACCATCTTTGGTAAGGTTTAGGTTCCTGCTGAAGGATTTTCAGCAAGTTCTAAGTAAAGGGAGATCAGTTCTGGGTTGGATGCTGCTTCTGCAGCGAGAAATGGAAAGGGATTGGTGCCTTCATGAGGTGAGGGCTGTTTAGCAACTGAATATGTCTGGGGACATCATAGGTAACAAAGCAGTGGTTACACAAGAAGAGAATTATGATAGCATTTTACAACTGCTGCAGGACCTTGGGAAAAACACCGTTTCCTGCTCCCTATGCAGTTGGCTTTGTCTGTCCTCCCAACCTAATGGTAGAACTGCTTTTTTTTTTCAGCTTGAGTCAACTTTCAGTTCTGGACAGTTTTTACTTTCATACCAAACATCCTCCTCTCTTTTCAATAAAGGACTGACTTTTCTTCCCCTGAAGTACACTTAATCTATACTCATATGAACTCCCTAAGGATTTAATAAAGTACCTAATTACATAATTACCCTTGCCTTCTGACAAGTCAGCCTAGAATGAGCTTCCAGTGTCTTAGACCAACACTCAAATTTCATCATAGGTTCTAACACCTTCTTAATGATACACCCCACAGTTCTCCCATGGTGCTTTCTCCCTCATTGAACAATAAATCCAGTATGTTCAGACACAGATGTGTTCCTGATTGTCTTTGGCTGGAGGGCATTGACAATATATAAAGGATCAGATGACACAACTGACCTATATTTGTTTTGTTGCCAGAACACAAGACTATGATCTCTGTGTCCTTGCTCATTAGAAACTAAATCTTTACTAAAGACTTACTGATATGTTTCTGTTAAAGACATAGTAATCTTGGCCGGGCATGGTGGCTCATGCCTATAATCCCAGCACTTTGGGAGGCGGAGGTGAGAGGATTGCCTGAACCCACAGGTTCAAGACCAGCCTGGGCAACTTGGCGAGACCTCACCTCTACAATAAGTCAAAAAATTAGCCAGGCATTGTGGCACGTGCCTGTAGTTCCAGCTACTTGGAAGGCTGAGGCGGAAGGATCACCTGCGAACCCAGGAAGTTGAGGCTGCCGTGGCTGTGAGCATGCTACTGCACTCCAGCATGGATGACAGAGATTTCAACTCAAAAAAAAAAAAAAAAAAAAAGACATAGTAATAATCTTAAAGGCCAACCATTGTGGCACAGGGCCAACTTTTCATTATGTACTAGTGCAGTTTTAAAATATGTCTATATGCTCCTTGATGGCTTCCAATCGGATATGGCCTTAGCGGCTCCCTTAGGACCAAGAGAATATAATGGAAGTAATGCTGCATGTTTTCCAAATATAGCTTCTACCTGGGTCTTTTGGAATGGCCTTCTCAGAATGTGGCTGACATGCTGTGAGAAGTCCAAGCCACATGGACAAGTCAAGTGTGGATAGTTCTAGTCAACAATTTGAATTTAATCCTCGCTTCAAGTCATCTCAGTCTAGTCACAAGCTGATGACTCCCCCAGTTGTTTGAGCTATCCCCAGCCCTTAGTTTTCCCAGGCTAGGCATCAGACATTACAGAATGAAGAAGAGCCATCCCCACTGTACCCTGTCCAAGTTCCTGAACCATGAACATAATAAATGGTTGCTTCAAGATGCTAAGTGTGGGTGGTTTCTTAAAGCAGCAGTAATATCGAGAACAGATACTGATCCTGCTGGTAGCTACTGTGAGTACAGCAGCAGTGGACAAATACTAGATGGTTATTCACAGAGTAATTGCTAGAAGTTCCAAGTATATGCAGTAAGTATTCCTTGTCCTTGGTCTAATGTACAGTTCCTTCCCTATACCTTCTCCCCCTCTGGTATTTACAGTAAGCACTATCTTTAGAGAATTTCAGGTTATGGCAATAGCTACCATATTACAGGAGTCATTTTGAAAAAAAGAATTCTGACTATTACAATTTCCAAAAACCCCAATTATACACATACTTCTCCTTATAATAAGGAATATTAAAGTTTTAGTCTTTTATATTTGCCAGTTTTTCAGGTAGACTTATTTAGACGCTGAATAGAATATCTTCTATCCTAATATGATTTATTTGATTTCAAAACTTTAAGTAAATTTATTATCATAGAAACAAGTTCAACAGTAAATTCTTTAAAATACCGGAATGCCACTTCAAAAACTTAGAGAAAGCAGAACTAGAGGAAACAGAACTATTTAAGTTTTATTTTCAAAGTCTAATTTTAATTCAGACTGAACAAACAAGCAGAAAAGTGAGAAAGCTAATTGTATTAGCAGACACAGATGTACCAAATGTAAAAGTGGGTTATTAACAGAACTATTTACATGCATATTTACAAGCAATCCTTTTGTACATAAGTTTTATTTTTTAGTTAGTTGGAAAAAGATTTTACATTAGGTAAAAATACTACTTAAATAGGGCTGAGGTGGTACCACATTATAGTAAAAGTATTAGAAAAGTGATCCTCAAGGTATATCAATTATAAAGCAGATGAAATTTGAATGACAAATATCTAGTAAAATTCTCTAGTAAAAAAGTCAGTGCAACCCATGCTACAAAATAAAAGTGAGAAAGCCATGTAAATAAACCAGACTAATGTTCTAGGCCTTAGGGTAATTAAGTCAGTCAGGTGAAAAAAATAAAAATTCTAGAATCGGAATAAATCTTCAGTGAAGAATCTTGGTTATTTAGCTGAGAGTTCACTAAGTCTTTTAATTTTTTTTAAATGACATTTTAAAAGCCCTTGGTATCAAATAGCATCTGCATATGTAAATCAGTTGTTAGTGATATATTCCAAGACTTTTAGTGCTAAAGATCTCTATAATTGATTCATATTTGAAATTCAATTCACTGAGATACTAAATGTCAAACTAAAATAAAAGCTATAATACTTCTATCTAAAGGATGCTACATTTTTGCAGTAATATGTATTTCCGGACTAAGGCTTTCCCTCCCCCTCGAAAAGTAGAATTTAAAGGATAAGCATCTAACCAGCTAGCAAAATTTTCAACGTTTCATTTATTTCAAAAATTGATTTTATTGCAGCCAAAACAGTGGAGTTAACTGTACATAATAAACTATTACATATATATACACATTTTAAGTTATAGGGAATAAAGTTTATTTTGGCAGATAGTGTTAAAACAAAATTAAAGTTGCATACATTAGTAACATAACTCAACATCCTTAATTTGGTATAAGTGTGACACATTTTCTTGCTTTCCTGTGTTCTGCTAAATCACCATACCTAAACTGCTTTATAAAACTGATATTCTGAAATTTAACTTTACTGTTTTCGCTTACGCTCTGATTCCAAACAAAACTTTTCATAAGCTTCTTCTATCTCTGGGTCCATCTCATCATCAATATCATCCAAGTATCTGTTTAAAAAAAAAAAAGGAGAAATAATTCATAAGTTTGTTTTTCAATTAAAAAAAAGTCTATGATGCTAAGCCATGAAAAAAGAATGCAACATAACTTTCCTAGACTGAATTACAATATAAGCCTAACTTTAGAATTACATAAATGGCAGTTTTCAAACAATCAAATGCTTAAATGCTTAATTTACTGAAATTTTACATATTTTCTAGTCCCTTGCATCTGATGTTAAGATTCTGCTATATTTTTAGACATATGTTAAATTCTGTAACCTAAAAGTTAAATCAAAGGCTTGATATATAAACTTGGGGCTCTAGATTGGTATAATAAATTTACCTTATCAATAAACAGTTACATTACAATTAGAACATAATTTAAATATGCCATTAACCTCTAGTGATGCATTAGTATTTTATGTCTACTAACAACACAAAGTGTTATTCCTGCTATTATTCCTGCAAGGCTATTCCTGCAGTGACAATTTAATCACATTCCTATTTATTTGGAATCAGACTTTTGTAACAGGAAGCTGCTTTTGAGATCATCTCTTCTAGATTTTTTTCCCCCAACTACTAGGCAGTTTAAAAGATAAAAAGCGCCAGGAGCGGTGGCTCAAGCCTGTAATCCCAGCACTTTGGGAGGGTGAGATGAGAGGATTACCTGAGCCCAGGGGTTTGAAACCAGCCTCGGCAACTTGGCAAGACCTCAACTCCACAATAAATCAAAAATTAGCTGGGCATGGAAGCGCACGCCTGTAGTTCCAGCTACTTGGAAGACTGAGGCGGAAGGATTGCCTGAGCCTATCAGGTTGAGGCTGTGGCGGCCGTGAGCGTGCCACTGCAAAAAAAAAAAAAAAAAGCAAGGCTTTCCAAATTTAAGTATGGGGGGAAATTTTAGCATGCCAATTAATGATTTAATCTACATATTCTTATTGAATTCCCATAGCCATCTTAAAGATAGGCACTACTGTCATCTTCATTTTGGAGATGGAAAAAAAGAGGTTAAATAATGTAAAATTTTAAGTTATGTGGTAGGGCCAGAATTTGTCTGACTCTAGATCTTTTTTTTCTACATTTTTTTCTCGACAAACATGATGCTGTCTCCATACCCCCACCTCCCTAGCCCTCAATAATCTCTTCCACTGATAAATGTGAAAAAACTGCCTCATCAATCCTATCAACTGTTGATGGGTC
Source organism: Tarsius wallacei (assembly GCA_963574415.1). Lineage (NCBI taxonomy): Eukaryota > Metazoa > Chordata > Mammalia > Primates > Tarsiidae > Tarsius > Tarsius wallacei. The sequence continues at coordinate 7,896 of CAUYQG010196879.1, forward strand.
TTTTTCTGTTTCTTGTCAATTTCCAGTACAAGGCCATATGTTGAAACCACCGTAAGCTCATTAGGGCGAGAGAATACAAAATATGATGTTTACCAAACAAAACATGAGAAAATACCCTGAAGCTCAATGCCAAGAACCACTTTAATGTCCAGTGGTATATCCAAGCAGGTCTGACCCTTTCAAGTTCTGCCTGGGTCCTTATGTCGCTGTTTTGTTTTGTTTTCCCCTAATTAACTAGCATGTAAATGTATGACATTGTGTTTCTAGATTTCAAACTGACCCCAAATTAAACTGTCACTAGAATAAAGGTGGTTTACTTTTTTAAACCTGCAACACGTGACACAGGATATAAAAGAAATTTAAGTCACAGATGTATTTATTCCCTTTCTCCTAATTAAGAAGAAAAGAACCTAAGTTGCTTACCCCAAAACATGCAAGTTGTTAACAGAGCTGAAACTAAACTTCACAAGTTACTAGTCTTTCATAAGAAAATGTAGTACAATCTGATAGTAAATGAGTAATATGTTAAAGGTGTCTTTTTTTTTTTTTTTTTTTTAAGAGATGGAGGGGGGCCAGGATCCATGGCTTAGCCTGTAATCCTGAGCCCATGGGTTCAAGATCAGCCCGGGCAACTTGGTGAGACCTCGTCTCTACAAGAAATCAAAAATAATAGCCGGGCATGGTAGCATGCACCTATAGTTCCAGCTACTTGGAAGACTGAGGTGGAAGGATTGCCTGAGCCCAGCAGGTCAACACTTTGGTGGCTGTGACCATGCATGCCACTGCACTCCAGCCAGAGCAACAGAGTTATACTACCAATCAAAAAAAAAAAAAAAAAAAAAAAAAAGAGATGGAAGGAATCTTGCTCTGTCATCCAGGTTACAGGACAGTGACACTATCATAGATCACTGAAGTCTCAAATTCCCGGGTGCAAGTAATCCTCTTTCCTCAGCCTCCCAAGTAGTTGGGACACATGCCACCACACCCAACTAATTTTTTAAATAATGTTGTGTAGAGATGGGGGGGGTCTCACTGTGTTGCCCACTAGCTTCGAAAACCTGGCCTCAAGTCATCCTCCCCTTCCGCCTCAGCCTCCCAAAGTGCTGGGATTACTACTAACAACACAAAGTGTTATTCTTGCAGTGACAATTTAAAAGCATGTGTGAGCCAACATGCTTTGCCTAAGTGTCTTTAGTTACAAAGAGTGGCAGGTGAAAAAGGATATGAAAACAGGACTAAAACTTACATCTTCCTACCAGTGCAAACATTTTTACACAGTACTGTGTTTTCTTTATTCTTAGTTTATCCTTTAATGCCTAAGATTTGAGCCTTCTACTATGTGCCAGAAGGCTGTCAAGTATTTTTAATGTATTCTCATTTAGTTCTCAAAAAAAAAGACTCAAGGAGGGGTACTACAGTACTACTATTCCTATTTTATAGATGGCGAAACCAAGATCTTTAAGTATTAGAGCTTCTTATTTTAAAGGCTAGGTATAATAACAGAATCTTTTTTTTTTAAATGCATCTTTTTTAAAAAAAGTTTGCTTAAGTATACTATTTTAACTGTCTCACTCTTTGAATACAATTTTCTGAAAAATCTTTAGTAAATAAGTGCTAACATATAACATACTAAATCACCATCAAATCAAAATACCATTCTTTCATGAGTTTTTTTTTAGTCTAATCTCTGTCTATAAATTAGACACAAATTTAAGTTGGTAACTAAAGAAAACTTACGGATCACCAGCCCCTGATAAATCTGTTCCATTTTCTTCATAATCTGGAAAAAAGTCCTCTCTTTCAAGTAACTCTTGATATTTCTCTTGATAATCTATGAGACAACATAGGGAAAACACTAAATGCTGGGAAAATATCATATGATTACCAGTTACTCCTAAAAATTATTTTTTAATATGACTTTTCATTTAAGTTGGCCCAATGTATAAATCATCATAAACTCCCAATTATGTAAGAAATAGCTTGTATAAAACTTATTTTCTAGTTTGTATGCTTTTGCCCCTGGCATGCTCATACATGTTAATTATATATAACACTCTAAAGTTGGAAATCAAAGTCACTGTACATGATGCACAGGGTACATTGCCAGTGTATGCTCTTTATATTATCTACTGCTGCTTTCCAGAGAAAATATTAATTATGAGATTGCTGGGAAAGAACACTCCTTCCATACTCCTGTTTTTCATTCCATAAGGAAGGATTTTAATCAAATACCATTAATTTCCAGCTTCCTTAAAACTCCTCCACAAGAAAGAAAAGTAAGCTATTTGGGAAAATAAGTAGGTAACAGTAATTGGTCCTTGTTCCTCAGGCAAGGTTAATATATCAAATGTTGACTCAGCCTGTAATCCCAGCACTTTGGGAGGCTGAGGCGAGTGGACTGCCTGAGCCCACGGGTTAGAGACCAGCCCGGGCAACTTGGCAAGACCTCGTCTCTACGGTAAAAATCAAAAATTAGCTGGGCATGGTAGCGCACACCTATAGTTCCGGCTACTTGGAAGGCTGAGGTGGAAGGATTGCTGGAGTCCAGCAGGTCAAGGCTGCGGTGGCCAGGAGTATGCCACTGCACTTCAGTCTGGGCAAAATAGTAAGACTCCAGTTCAAAAAAAAAAAAAAAAAAAAAATCAAATGTTATGCGCATAGGGGACAGGGAAGGCAGCTACCTGGCAAATATTTCAGCTCTGCCAACTTTGCCTTCACTGGGTCTTTAAGGCAATGTACATGAAGTTACAGCTCTCAATCTGCCAACTGTCTTAAGCAGAATTACTGGATAACTTGTAAGATTAGTATATCTGTATGGAGTCCTTACCGCTGAATAATAACATGCATCAGTGTATATTAAGACTAGTTAGCTACCTTAAAATCAGTTTCTTATGAACAACTTAGTCTAATATAATAGCCTTTCAAAATCTAAGTAAAGACCATGTTTTTCCCAAACAGTCAGTCTCTATAAAACTAATTTCAGCTTTAACAGTTGGTGATATTTTGATATCCAATTTTGACAATTTAGAGACAATTTAAACCATAAATTCTTCCTGCTACAAATGCTTCAGTACTAGATAAAACAGACACTCTTTCAAATGTATGAATGAGTTCACAAAAAATAAAAATCAAGTCATCGTATTACAAATAAAAAAGGAATTGAAAAGCATATATAAACTACTGCAGCTGCTACAGATGGGAGGTTGACAGAAAGTGTTGGTCTCAGTAACCAAGAGGCTTAGATTTTAAAACCCACAGGTAAAAAAGGTAAGGTCTTGGGGCCAAGCAAAACAGGAAGACGGAATCTATGCTCTATGCCTATTCTCACCCTGCACAAATTTGGAACTCTCAAAAGGCTGATATCGTAAGCAAAAGGTTAACCAGGAACAAACAAAAATACCTCAATGGTGTTTTTATCTAAGAGAGATAAGAAGCTTGGTTGTCTCTGGGTTTGGAGTGGAAACAGCATACTCTGTAAAGACTGGTTCTACAGAGAATTTTTTAAAACAATGGTCCAGCACCTCAAATTCCTACAATCTACATAAAGAACGCCTATGATAAGGAAATAGAAACTTGTTACAAATCAGTCTTACTCCCTGTGACCCCTGGCAGAAGCAAATATAAAACCATTTTGGATAAAGGTTCCTACAGTCCAAGCCACAAGGAGTTTTCATGAAGAAAAACATAGTTAAAGTACTACAGTATTCATACAGGGCCATAATAAACGTAATTTCAAAAGGTATAGGGGAAAAAAGTGTGTGTAGAGCGAGAACAAATGATAAAGCAAATAACTGTTAACAAAAAGTACATCTGGGTAAAAGACATATATTCTTTGTACAATTTTTACTTTTGTGACTTCTGTAAGTTTAAAACTAGGCAATAATTTTCTGTGTGTGATGATCAGAAACAACAGGGTTAGAATTAAAAGATAAAACAAAAGCCGGGCTCGGTGGCTCAGCCTGTAATCCCTCGCTTGGGGAGGCTGAGGTGAGTGGATTGCCTGAGCCCGCGGGTTCGAGACCCGCCTGGGCAATTTGGCGAGACCTCATCTCTACAATAAATCAAAAATTAGCCGGGCGTGCTAGTACGCGCCTGTAGTTCCAGCTACTTGGGAGGCTGAGGCGGATGGATCGCCTGAGCCCAGCAGGTCGAGGCTGCGGTGGCCAGTAGTGGCCACTGCACTCCCGTCTGGGGCAAGAGTGAGACTCCGACTCAAAAAAAAAGATAAAACAAAACCATGAAGCCAAAGTAAGCGTGTTCAGGATGATGAGGAAAAAAAGGAATTAGAAACTTTGAGAAAAGTTTTATTTGAAAACAGATAGAAAACTCAGTTTTTTCCTGTAAATCTGTAAGATTTCAATTACATTGATGAAGTATAGCAGATTTAAAAAATCCAAAGAAAAAGTAAGAAATTGAAATCTGTCTACATTACATTTTTCCTTGAAAAGACACTGAAAAACCAAAAGGAATTTTAATAATAATAAAATTATTAAATAATAATTAAACAGCATAAACAGATTAGACAAAGATGAACAAAATAAATCAAGGTAACTTTGAAGAGTAAGTGAAGAGGAAAAGATTTGTCTTAACATGCATAGCAAGATTCACAGTATGGTAAGGATAATTAAAGAGTATGTAGCCAGGCTCGGTGGCTCAGCCTGTAATCCCGCACCTTGGAAGTCTGAGGTGAGTGGATTGCCTGAGCCCGCAGGTTCGAGACCCGCCTTGGCAACTTGGTGAGACCTCATCTCTACAATAATCAAAAAAAATTAGCCGAGTGTGGTAACGCGCACCTGTAGTTCCAGCAACTTGGAAGGCTGAGGCGGAAGGATCACCGGAGCCCAGCAGGTCAAGGCTGCGGTGGCCGGGAGCAGCCACTGCACTCCAATCTGGGTGACTGAGTGAGACTCCGACTCAAAAAAATAAATAAATAAATAAAATACCATAACAGTTATGCTATCTGATGGCTATCCAATGTAAAGATAAAAGAACATATGCTCTAAACCCTAACTGCATAATTTATGGTCAAATATGTCAAGCATATTTCTAGAAGGAGAATAATTTAAAGGGAAATTAAAATGATAATTTTAAGTTTTGATTTTTTATGAGATAATTGGTGATATTAACAAATGTGATCTTTTGATATTATATGATGAAATGTGTTCACAATGGAAGATCTGCACAACTCAGTGAACCAAATGAGCAATGATGTTAAAAAAAATCATGCATGGGAAAAAGATCCATTCAATGTACAGGGTAGATCAATAGATTTTAATATAACTACACATGAACCATTCACTGATATGATTTTATTTTCCACACTGTAATAAACCTTTAAAAAAGTATCACTTTTTGAGTTTTGATGTATTAACAAAAAAAAGATAAAAGAAAAAAAGAATATCCACAATCACCTAAAATTAAAAGCTACAAAAATCATTTCTTCCTTTTCTAACTACATATATGTGTGAGGCTTTTTTTTTTTCATATCCATCAATAACAACAAAATATATGACAATAGATTAAGTAAAGAAGATATGATTTGTCTGGTTATCTTCTTCTAAGTCAGATATTAATATTTACAACAATGTAAACTAATATCATCTAACAAATTCATAAATAAATCCTTAAAAGTTTTTGGTTTAAATTTCTAATACTGTAAATATCAATTAAAGTAATCCACATTAAGCAAAAGCTGCTGAAGGTCTCAATAATTTTTAAGAGTATAAAGAGTTGCTAAGACCAAAAAGTTTTAAAACTGCTGAGCTAAGAATACAGTACTGTGTATAGTATTTCCTTTGGGAGTGATGAAAATATTCTGGAATTAGATAGAGATGTCTGCATAACATTGCCAATGTACTAAATCCCACTGAATTGTATACCTTAAAATGGTTAATTTATGTTATGTAAATTTTGCCTCAATAATACATATATAATATCAAGGTAAAATTCACATATATGTAGATATAGATATATAGATAGATAGATATAGGACCTCTTTTATTTTCATGTACTATCCATTATGAGTTTTCTTTCTGTCTAAGATTACCTTGAGTTCTTTATGCTTCACTTAAAATCTAAATATTCTAGGAGGCCCTTTCCTTGAAAATAACAAAGATCATGACCAAATTTTTACAGTTGGCCCAAATTCCTGAGTATTATGATCTTCATGGCACCTCAGCACAATATATTTAACCATTTTGTCAACAGTCATCTATGTATCTACCCATCCTAGTATGTACATAGTACAATACTACAAGTCCCTCAATAGATCCTGGGAACAAAAGGGTGAGCAAAGACCACAGGTGGTTCCTGCACTCATAGGGCTTACAGTTTAGTGGAAAATACAACCATTAATCAGAAAACGGCACAAATAAAAGAAAATATGCAGTTGTGAAAAGTGCTCTATGGTCCAGGAGTTCGAGGTTACAGTGAGTTATGATTGCACCAATGTGCTTCAGCCTAGGGACAGAGCGAGACCCTATATCTAACAACAACAAAAAAGAATGCTCTGTGAAGGAAAGGTATACAATTTCAGAACTATGACTTAATTAAGAACTGGTGAAGAATTTCTTTTTCTTTTCTTTTTTTCTTTTCTTTTCTTTTTTTTTTTTGGAGTTGGAGTCTCACTCTTATCTCCCAGGCTGGAGTGCAACAGCATACACTGACAGTCACCACCACCTCGACCTGCTGGACTCAGGCAATCCTTCCACCTCAGTCTTCCAAGCAGTTGAAACTACAGATGCATGCCACCACACTAGGCTAATTTTTGTGACTCATTGTAGAGACAAGGTCTCACCAAGTCACCCAGGCTGGTCTCGAACCCCCGGGCTCTGGCTATCCTCTTGCCTTGGCCTCCCAAAGTGCTGGGATTAAAGATTGAGCCACCGCACCCGACCGAAGGATTTTTTTGAGGACCAGTAGCACCAGCTTCACCTAGAAGCTTATTACAAATGCCAGATTCCAGGCCCCTTCCAGATCTACTGAAGAATCTGCATATTAATAAGCTTCCCAGGTAATTCATGTCAGGTCAGAGTTAATTAGATGAAGCAGCAGGAGTATTCTGGCAAAGGAAAAAGGCAAAGACCCTATGATAGAGAGAGGAGGGTATTTCTGAAGAATTAAAAGGCTGCTAGGGCTGAATGGAGAGGACATGGGAAGCACAGTGCCAGAGACACAGGGGCTGGCATATACTAAATTTGGTCATGAGTAAATAGAAGGGTTAGAAGGGACTATAGTCTCCAGAACTCTATCAGGCACACCTTTCTGGCACGAAACCGCATTCAAAACAAACACAGCGTTAGATACTCATCCTTTTATAGTTGCTGAAGGGCAAATTCCTTTAATTCCAATGAAAGAACCAGGTTCTTATAGCACAAGTGGCAACAGCTCTGGTTCCCCACAGTATGAAACAACAGGGCAGGCTTGCAACACCTTAACTTGAATCCCTGTAAGTGATCATATTAGCCCCTTGACGCCTCAAGGGGTCCTCATTACCAGGGAGGTCTGAGCTCTAAAGAAACAGTGATTGCACTCTGAATTCTGTCCAAATCCTAAGGCACAGTATATTTGAGGTCCCTAATAACAAACATGGGTCACAATGCCAAGGACCCTGGTGAATACTTCAGTGCTTGGGAAACTTATCGGAACAGGATCCAGCAAGCTTGTAAAATGCAACATACTGCATTGAGGGAATTGTATGAAATAGGCACTATCAATAAATACTTGAGAAAGAGAGAGAGGGATCCAGAATTTTAACATAGCTCCAGGCATGCATGAATATCTAAGCATGGGAAGAACAAGTCATACCCAGTGGCCACCTCAGTATTGGCTAAAATGAGTCCTGTAGTAATAAGACTTCCTAGAAAGAGGAAAGGATGAAGGTGTAGACTTAGGCTGGACAAGAGAATTCATACTCAAAGTATCTCAGCAGCAGCCTAAAGTGCTAAGGGCAGGAAACATCTTGATTAATATGAGGAAGACTTCAGCTAATAAATCCTAGAGCAGTGAGTGTTTTACTCTTAAGACTAAAATGTCCAAGGTGAAGGGAATGCAGAGTTAGAACTTATGGCTCTTGGAAGTATCTTTCTTACTTTCTCATCACTGCAGGGACCCAAGTATGCTGGCGAAAGTAGCTTGTAAGACATACTAAAAATAAAGAAGAAGGCTCCAGTTTATTTCCCCCACAGTCAAAATTCTAGAAAAATGACTACTGTGTTTGTGTCATTTTAGCAATGCCAGAGGGGACTGATAGTTTTCTAACTCTCTGAATGGCTATATTCAGCTTTACAATTTTTACCAGGTACTCCAGAGAGAAAAACAGTCTTCCAATAAACATATGGTTGACTTCTTGGTCTTTTTTTTTTTTTTGAGTTGGAGTCTCACTCTGTCACCCAGACTGGAGTGCAGTGGCCACTCCCGGCCACCGCATCCTCGACCTGCTGGCCTCCGGCGATCCTTCCACCTCAGCCTTCCAAGTAGCTGGAACTACAGGCGCGCACTACCACACCCGGCTAATTTTTTTGATTTATTGTAGAGATGAGGTCTCGCCAAGTTGCCCAGGCGGGTCTCGAACCCGTGGGCTCAGGCAATCCACTCACCTCAGCCTCCCAAAGCGTGGGAGACTTCTTGGTCTTTTACAGGCTGTGGAAGCCACACTAGCAGCCGTCATGGGGAACCCCAAATAGGCAGTGCTGACAATCAATGACTGGTATGAAAACAAGAGTTTTGTCCCATTTCGGTGTGAAAATCACTTATGAGCAATCTATCAGCCTAGTAGGTCAAATGTTTCCTTGAATAATAGGGACAAGTCAAGTCAAAATTATTTAAGTATTACAAGAAACCATTATAAAAAACACAAGACATTCTAGCAATCAAGATGGTTTCCAATGAGTTTGAAATTCAAGGTATTCTTTTGGTTAAGGAGATTTGCTTCCTTCCTCATGCCCACAGCTACTTCAGGGCTGAGAATCCTCATCTAACTTTTGGCATCCACTCAAATCCAAGCAAATGGATAAACACTGAACAAACGCTCTGGGCACTCTGCATCTGCCGCCACCATTCTCAAAGTCTGGGACAGGGACAGCCTAGGTAGGATCTGACTTTCAGTGTTATCTGTCTAGTTAAAAAATTAGACTAATTACTTGATTTAAAAATTAGTTCCTACATGCAGTTATCTTATTGCCTCTGCCTAGCTCTCCCCAGATAATCTCCACCTTGGCCTCTTTTTTTCTCTCCTCCAATTACATTGCTCACGTCCACACATGCCATCATCTGGAAGTCTCTTTCCTCTTGTCCCCTTCTTTGCCTAACCAATTTCTTAAATCTCAGATTATCCACCTCCCCTGCTCCCAATTTAGGGACTTTGTTCTCTGCCTTTGTTTGTAATCATATGTGTTTACAAGCCTATCTGGTGAATATCTCCCCTACTCTCTGCCACCAGAGGATGTTCTGTGAAACAACTATAGCAGGCTAGGCCCAGTGGGGCAGAAAATGAGTCTGTCATCAAGAAGCTTGTCCTATAGCAGAGAGGAAGAAAAACAAGTGAATCAAGTGTTTCAGGGGCTATGACCAAAGAACGCACAATGCATGGGCAGGGGACAGCAGATTCTATCAGATGTGCAGAGAACATCTCTTATGGATATACTGGTACAAGCAAAGTCAGAGAGAGGTGTGTCTGTGTGCAATGCAAGCAGTTGGTCATTCCCAGAGCAGCATATCTCTGGTGTGGAGTGGAGAAAGGAGAGGCTGGAGAGGGAGCCATGTTCATATCACAGGATGCCTTTGCATGCCATGCTGGAGAGTAAGATGTAAGTAGGGCAGTGAAAAGGGCAGAGTTCCATATTGGGTAAAAACATGGCTTTCTCCAAACCTGTGGAATCTCAGGCTATAAACCTTCCTCTGCTCTCCTGCCAAATTTCCCATGAGCACCCCATGCATTACACTCAAGGTAACAAAAAGGAGTAAGTAGCTTTTCCACACATTCCAAATTTATATCCAGGAGCCACTGCAAATCAATCAATCAGCACAGGTTAATGAGAATTCAGAACTCACGGCTGGGCACAGACAGCATAGCCCTATCTGTCTCATTCTTGTTCTCTATTCTTTTCCCATTTTAATGGCATATGATGAAAAAAACATTTTTTAATTTTTTATAGTAGAATTAAGTTTTAATGACAGGGAATAATTTGAGTTATGATCCCAAATCTCCTAAAAATTAATCTAGCCCCTACAATCAGACCTTTAAAAACAGAGTCTTTTCAGGCTGTTAAATTCCCACTTAATTATGGTTTTTACCATACTCTGATTGTGTTTGGATGGGCTGGTGGCATGATATAAAAGCCAACAATGTGGACAGCTGGATCCTGCCTGGATACTCTTAATAAGTGGAGATGGAAAGAACTAATGGATCTCATCGTACCTTAAAGAACGCTATTTGCTCTAAAATCGTGGCTTAATTTTATTACATGGAATGACTTGAAACTGATCATTTGCAAATAAGTATTTCAAGGCCTTTTTGAGAGAAATAAATCCCAAGATATAAGATGGGATGCAGATACATTGAATCTGAGTTAAGAAGTCAGAGAACATGAAGGGGAGACTCTTCTCAACAAAAAATATTTACTGTGTACCTACAGACTAGATGCTAGGACTATTCAGACCAGTAAGACTTGATTTCCCACCTCACATGGAACACCAGAGTGGAGAAAAGGAGTGAAAGGGGCAAAAAGATAAACTCAGCTAGAGTAAAATGAACATTGGGGCCAGTTACTGCAGTGTACACTTGAGGCAGAAGTGAAGTTGCAATTTGAGGAGGAGATCTAAACAGTAAACCAGCTTCCCAGGAAGGCTATCATTCATGGCTTAGAGTACTACTATAAACTAGATCACATCAGGAAACAATGCTACCTGCGACTAAGAGGAAAAAGAAAAAGAAAGAAAACTCTAGCTTCCCCAAGGTACAACTGCCTTCCCCTGCAACATATACTTGGTAGAGATACTTGGTAGAGATACTTAGTAACTAACTTGGTAGAGATACTTAGTAACTAATTCATTGGGATGGGCCAGCAAAATGCATATTCCACAGTGCTTAAGGCATAGCAAACCATTTAGCTATGAATATCCAAATAAAAGTAAGCAACATCAACCTTTCCTCTTCATTTTTAAACTAAAACAAACTTATGAAGTTCTAAAGAAAAAGAAAAATCATTTAAACAGCAACCATGGGGAAAATGTCACTTAAGCTTTTGTGATTTGAAAAGGAATAATCTTGTTTTATGAAATTCAAAGAGAAACAAAATACATTAGAAGAAGAGGTCTGCCTAAAGTAACCATCATCGTGGTTTCAGATCTATACTTATGAGCGGCTAAACTATAGGGAGAAAAAAACAGGCTCCGGACTCTACTAGAAACATGGGTACAATTCCTGACTCAGAAACTTGGTAGCAGTGTGACTTTGAGCAAGTTATGTAACTCTTTGAATCTCAGTATTCTCTTCTGTAAATTAAAAAAGCCTGATATTTGCTTTCGGGAATTTTTCAATGACAGTAAATACTGGGATTTCTAAAGCTACATATTAAGTAGGTCTTCAACAAATCAAAGTAATTTTATGATTCTTCATGCTCCTCATAAATTCTTGGGGGGCATAAATTGTTATTCCTCACAACTTCTGAGCAGGGACAAGTAGTGATGGGAGCTTTTCTCTACGCATGGAAATAATAAACACAACTCCATATTCTTGCCACAGTCCAAAGCACACTCAGTTCATTCACCCTGAAAGAATTTTTCCTAACACTTCTAGGGTGATGTAATTATTGTCTTGGAGATTAAAGCAAGTGTTGAAGCAATTGGGGCATTGTCACCAAGCTGAGAGTCAGTAACAGATACCAAACAAGTTATAAACAGCAAAGGAAAACCCAACAACCCAAAGCAGAAAATGCAATATTCCACAGAGTATCAAACGTCCCCAGCAAAAGACCTGGAAAAATAGTTAATGAGGTACAAACTGCTATTTTTGAGTCATTACTCCATGCCAGAAATTGGGCATGTACTTTGTGGGCATCAACTGAATCTTCACAACATGACTCTGAGGTAGATCCTATTATTTTTCCCATTTTATAAGTGAGGACACCCCTGTCGTCACCATCCTCAGATGGCAAGCAATTTACTGGGGATGCCCCAGCTGGTAAGTACTATAATGGAAATTTGAACTCAGGTCTGCCTGATTCCAGGGCTACCACTCTTAAACACTGTGACATTTCCAATTATATAAATGGAAAATATGGGTCATTGCCTTAAATAAACCAAGTAATGTATTCCCCAAACAGCGAGCTTAGTCTTCGAGAGTTTAGTTTTGGTTCATTCTCTAAGGTGTGAGTTCTCATCACTAGGACACAACCACAAGCTCTGCTCTGATCATGGCTGCTCCTTCCAATCTTCACTGCTAGGTCCTCCTTGCCCCACTTCTAAATGTTGCAGTGCCCTACTTAACCTACAAACCTGCCCTCAGTGATCTCATCAGTCCCACAGTTGATAAAGAAGGAAAAATCATCCGCATGCTGACAGCTCTCAGGAGAACTTCTGACATCTTCACCCCAACACCTGCCCAGCCCACCACACCAATCAAACCAAACAAGATTTCCCCCTCTCCCCTGCAGAAGGCCCCAAACCCCGGGGTCTCCTCAATTCCTCCCATAAGTCACATCCATTGTAAATCCTGCTGGCCCTGTCTTCAAGAGTACATCCCAAATGTGCCTGCTCCTTAGCACTTCCGCCTTTCCCATCTGCGTCTGGGTCCCAGTGTGTTTTGTCTGCACAATCACATCAGCCTTCCTGACTCTATATGTGTCCCCATCTGGCTTATTCTTCCCAGAGCAATGAGGCAATCTTGGGAAAAGAAACAGCAGCAACACAGGTCATTCCACTCATCCCCTCAGAACCCTCGAGTGCTTCGCATTACAACTAGAATGGAATCCAGGCTTCTTCCAGTAACCCCCAAGAAGCCCCAACCTGGCCTAGCTCCTGCTTGACTTTCCAAACTCAGCTAGCCCCACACTGACTGCATTGTTCCTTGAACATGCCCTGAGTGTGTCCATGCCAGGCAGGTTCCTTTCTTGGGTCTTTGCATGTGCTGTTCCCCCTTCCTAGAAGAAGCTTCCTCTACTTCTTCACGTGGCTTTGCCCTCACTGGATTCAGGTATTGGCTTAGATGTTATCTCCTCAGAAAAGCCTTCCCTGACCACCTGCTCTAACACAGCTCCTTGCCCTTCCCCAACACTAACCACTTACCCTGTCCCAAGTGCACTTACCATCACCTGAAAGTATCTTTATAATAGATTTAGTCTATACGTTTATATCATAATTTTTAAAAATTCACCACTGTATTTGCAGGTCCTAAATACAGAAAGCAGGCTCTCAATAAATATCTGCAAATATCTGACTCTTTCCTCAATTATATTTTAAGCTCCAGGACAGCAAAGACTTTGTTTATGTTGGGCACTGCTATACCTCATGCCTACAATGGCCATTGGCATATGAAAGGCATACCAATATCTGAAGGATGCATAGGTGAAAGAGGCCACTTCCATCTAATATGCAACAGAATGACAAGGACTCACTTATTACAATGGCCGCCTAAACTCATGTTCCAGTACTTCTGTGTCTGTCTCCCATTCTCCAGAGGAAGGTTCTCTTTAAGCCCTCCCCACCCAGATGCCCTATAGCTAGCTAGGTCTTTTAAAAGGGGGGAAGATCATGTGAGGCAAGATAAGCCTAGGCTTTGGGCACCAGAAGAATTCCACATGGCACCTCCTGTCTCTAGATCCCCCCAGGTTCTTCAAAGCTTGCTTCAAACAAGCTCCCTTTCCCTGGGCATGTGGCACCACTAGATCAATTTCTACAAATATTACCATGCTAAGGTCATAGGGAAATTAGTCCACAAGCAAAACCAATGGGCACTAATAGTAGCCCAAAGAGCACTGAGAAGATGCAAGTTCTTGCTTCAAGGCATATATGTTTAAAAACATTTCCCCTTAATCCAGTCTGACAGTGAGAAGGGTTTGTATGGGGCCAACAATACCAGGCCGGCTGTCCTCTGTCTAGCAGACCCTGCAGGTGTTTTCAGTTCAATGTGATAATCAAATTAGCTATACAGCACAGCTAACTCTAAAAAGGCAAGCCAAGCTTTCTGGGTGATCTCCCTGGCCACCTTTCTCCCATGCTAAGTGCAAGGACCAAAGAGTCTTAGCCTGGTAGCAAAGGCCAAATTAAAGGCCAAGCAAGGGTGTTTACAGACACACAGGAGAGGATAAAAACAGAAAAGGGGAAAGATGGCATGGTCTCTGCTCTAGCAGTCTCCAAAGGAGAAGTGCTTACTTCATAGTAAATCAAGATGGAGAAAAAAATTTGTTTTCATAGGCTTCCTCCACCTAACTTGTTTTGTTGTCCAACTCCACAAGTCTTTTGTGCCTTCCTCTACTCTTTCCAAACTGACTTTGCACTCAAATGTGACAAGGCTTTTTACCCAACAGAGCAAAAGTTAAAGGAGAGAAAGGAAGGGTTTTCTGCAAGCCGATTATGCAAAAGCAAAGAAAACGTTGAACCCACGGTAAGGTAAATTAATCATCCCAACACATTTTCCATGGTCAATATTACTCCTGCCCGATTCAGCTGGAAATTACTCTGCATTTGCAAAGCATTATCAAAAGATCATGTGCATGGCTGGGTGGCTGGAAGACTGGTTTCTTGTAACAAAAATGCTGTGTGAGTTGAGTAGCTCCATCACAGCCACCTGTTCCACCAGTCGGTCATGAAGAAAGTACTCAAGACCCAAAGAGCTCAATCTCTTCTCTAGCACTGTCCACGGCTGAGAGAATGAGAAGAAGAACTCAGGTCTGGATGATGATTAAAAAACCTGAAATGGGAATCTAAACCCAGCTGAGGCCAGAACTAGGTTAAGGCAGGAGAAGTGCCCAGGGCACAAGGTTAGACAGACCCTCAGTTTCAGGACTGCTGCAGGTTGCTGTGCCTTCATTCTGTGCCAAGGCATCCCTCTTGCCTCAACCTAGGCCCAACCCTGCTGACATATCGTCTTAGTGTCCTGACTTACTTTTCCTGTGGGTAAACTTTGTTTTTACTGAGTTGTCATAATATTATTGGCTGGATAATGCAAGAACCTAATCTTTAAAGATTTTTCTTTCTTCAGTAACTAACTTGATAGCTTCCTTCCTCCCCTGCTTCTTCCTGACCATTCATAGAAGGTAGGAAAGTAGTTGTTTGATGGTGGTAAAACATATATGGGAGGGCATGCAGAGATCAAGTGGCTTTCAGAGGCAGGCAGCAAGGTGAGATGCAACCAGGATCTTGAGGATATTCCTGGAAACTAGGTTTTCGAGAGGGGAGACGTGCTCAACCTGCATCCCAGAGGACGAGAGCCCAGCACCAAGAGCAAGAGCCTTTCCCCAGGACTGAGAAGCCATAGAGCGAAGCATGCTCTTGGTCTTAGACCCCACGAGGTGGTCCCAGAGTTACAAAGATAGACTTCTCTTTGCATAATTTACATTTAGAGATTGCTCACACCAGTTGGAAACTTCAGATCCATCCTCAAAAGAGACTTCCACAAGGATCCTGGCAGGGCCCTATCATCTTTGCAAGCCATATCATATCATCTTTGCCATGGTCATGGTGACCTGCTCGAGTCAGGAGCCCTAATCATCTATTGTGAGTCCTTTGTGAGTTGTGTCTGCTGCTGCTTGGCCTCTGAAGTGACAGTGCTCTTTTATGCAGGCTCATGGTAGAGGTTTAGTAGTCTTTACATTTTAGCATAAGTAGGAGTTGCCAAAGCCCCAGGAAGGACAATGAGAAGGACAGGTGCTGGGTGTTTCTATGTCAGATCTCTCTGGGTGGCTCAACATCAGTCCATCCGTAATCCTATGAAGAGTTTCAACCCTTTGGTTCTTTTTTATTCCTTGATATTCTAGGTCTCCAGTCAAGCTGTTCTAATTCTTGGCCTAGAATACAATTCACCAGCCTCCATTTAAAGCCCTGTAGCTTCACTGACCTTTTACAGTTCAGGGTAATT
This sequence comes from Tarsius wallacei, assembly GCA_963574415.1. NCBI lineage: Eukaryota > Metazoa > Chordata > Mammalia > Primates > Tarsiidae > Tarsius > Tarsius wallacei. The sequence continues at coordinate 23,971 of CAUYQG010196879.1, forward strand.
GGTAATTACTGGATCCCACGTACTTGATACATTCAAAGAACTTAGAGCTCTGCCTGGGACACGATAAGTGCCATTGGAAGTATCTATATCTAGCTATTGATCCAAAATGAAAAATATGGCAGGCATACAAACCCATTCAGTCATTATGGAGAATAATATGGCAATATCTAGAAAAACAGAAGTTATGCATATCCTTGCAATTCCATTCCTAGGAAGGTGTGCATCTTGCTGAAACTCACACGTGCAAAAGGACATTTGCAAGGATGTTCACTGCAGCATTGTTTACAATGATAAAAAATTAGAAACCACTCTCATGGTCTATCATTGGAGAAAGGGATAAACAATGTGTGGCATATTTACATAGCATTTAGAGGAACCAATTAGCATTTACCTAAAAAAGATAAAACTGAGTGAACAACACAAGCTGAAAATTAAACTATTAATTAGAAATTAGGCTATTAATTCGAAAGAATAGACCTCAATTTTAACATTTGGGGAGAAGGAGTAACTATGACAAATGTTAGCTGTCACATAAACATATACTCACATATGTATAAACATAGACATGAAATCATTTATGGAAATTATAACACACATACCAACACCACATGCCTACATTTGGACACACACACACACACAAAAACTCACTTTAAAGTATCAAAACATATTTTAAAAGGATATACACTAAAATTCATGCTTGTGCTTTCTTTCCACTGGAGGGCAAAAGGAATGGAACAGGGGAGGGAAGCAAAAAAAGATTTCATCATTAACATCTGAGGTGAAAGAACAAATATGACAGATGTTAAAATGTCATATAAACATAGATTTACATATGTATAAATATATACATGAAAAATTACAGCAAAACATATACACTTCTATATTCCAAAAATTTTTTTTTTTTTGCATCTTGCTCTATTTATTTTTTCAAAATAAGAAAGGAAGAGAAGCGGGGCAGCAGGCATGTTTTGGACAATCAGGATTCCTTTACTTTGTCTTGGAGAACTTTAAAAAGCTTGGTATACTTTAGGGGCTGACAGAAGATAACAGAGGAAAACAGTTTACAAGATAAAGTTAATAATAACTTTAAAAGTACACCTGTAATCAATAATATACGTGTAGTAGTTCCCAGACTTCAGTGTAGATAGAAATCACTGGGGCTTATTAAACATAGAAATCCCTGCTGCCCCTAACACCCATTTTGATTCAAGAGATCCTGAATGGGGCCCAGTGATCTCCTTTTTAAATAAAAAACAAACAACCCTAGTACAGTAGTTAAGGCTTTGATAAATGTACTGGGGGAAAAAAAACTTAAAGCAAATGAAAATTGCAATTTTAATCTAAAAGCCTATTCCCCCTTGCTTACAGCAATTCTTAAAAGAAAATGTTATATGCAGACGATACTAAAATTATTATATACAATGTTTATTTATATAGCTCTGTAAAATGTTGACCCTATAATACAGCAATGACTTTTATATGCAATTGAAATGTTAAAGGCATACTTATTAAGATTATAGTAACTCTTGTTCTAGGTAACAATAAGCTTTAATGGGACAAATCTAGTGTTATAATGAGAAGTAACCAACATGGCAAACCAGTAGCTTTAGGTTATTCAGGCTTTGCTATCCATTATTTAATGATAACTTCCTCTATTCCTGCCCTCCCAACCAGAGTCAGGGTTCCTCCTCATAGTTCCTGCAGCACCCACCTCACACCTTGCACAGCACACAGAACCAGGCTGTAGTTTACCTGTGGACATGCCCATGATTTCCTCTAGGCTGTGAGATCCTGTCTCCTAACAGGGAAGGTATCTTGTTCATCTTTGGCTATTTGTGTTTAGCACAATGGGTTGGCATGATGTAGGTGCACGATAAAACAACCGTTGAAAGAGTTCACACAACCACACAGACCTTAGGCCTAAGGCATCCAATGAAAAAGAAATCTCTAGCAAAGGAGTTCTGTCAGACATTTTTCTAAAGGATCAGAGAGTAAACATTTAGTCTTTGCAGGCCATATGGTTTCTCTTGCAACTTCTCAACTGCCACCAGGCTTGAAGGCTGCCATAGATAATATGTAAATAAATGAGTGTGGCTCTATTCCAATAAAACTTTATAAACACTGAAATTTGAATTTCATATAATTTTTATGTGTCATAAAATATTACTCTTTTTAAATTTTTTTCCTCAATGATTTAAAAATAAGACACCATTCTTAGCTTGTGAGTCATACAAAAACCAGCTAGGTATTCAAAGCCCTGCTCTAGCACCTCTAGGCAGAGGTAGATAGAAAAAGACACCAGACAGGCAGAAATAGATGGAATGGGAAAAAAAGAGAAAAGAGGGGTCTATGACTAAAAATCAGTGACACAGCACCTATAAATAGGACAAAAAATAACAATACAGAAACAAAAAGCAATGCCATTTTACTATTTTTCTTTTATTTTAAACCAGTTCTATATAACAGGAAAACTTACACTTGGCTAATGGCTAATGAAGTCAAAAAAAAATAAGTATAGTTAAAAGTCATTAGCAAGGCCAGGCACAGTAGCTCACTCCTGTAATCCCAGCATTTGGGTAACTTTGAGCCTGGGTAGCTTGGCGAGACCTCGTCTCTACAATAAATAAAAAAATTTAGCCAGGTGTGGTGGCATGTGCCTGCAGTTCCAGCTACTTGGAAGGACGAGGCGGAAGGATCATCTAAACCCAGCAGGTTAAGGCTGTGGTGGCTGTGAGCGCGCCATTGCACTCCAGCCTGGGAAACAAAGTGAGAATCCACTCAAAACAAAACAAAACAAAACAAAACAGTCATTAGCAATACTAGTTAAAATAAAAAAAAACCCAATCAAAAGAAAGCACAAAAACCTTCTCAAGTTAAAAAGTTTTACCACCATTTCCGCATTGCTAAAACGTATTCTTTCTCTCTGTTGTCCACTCTTGAGTGGAAATACTAATGAGCAGAGATGCCGACAAAAGTCTGGGAGCAAAGCAGACAAAAAGGATCTGTGTCAGAGTCATCACCAAGGCTTGACTGATCTGTCCTGTCCTACCCAGTACTGCTGCATAAGATCACGGAATCACGGAGTTGGTTCCTCTCATTACAAATAACTGCAAACTTTTTAAACAGCACAAACAATTGTTTTATAAAAATTCAAAAATAAAGAAGTGAAGAGAAGAAAACCCAAGTTAAAATATCAGTGACTATCCTTCTAAACTCTGTTTTCCTTGACTATAGTATGTATGTGTCCCCCTTTTTTTTTAATACAAAATAATCCGCCTCATTTTATAGATAAAGAAACTGAAGGCCTGGTAAACTAACTGAGTTTGTAAAAATGCAAGATTAGAACCTCTTGACTGCTGGGCCAGTGCTCTCCCCTAAAAGAAATAAATAATTAGCCTCTTGGATAAGTCAGTGCCTTGTCCATAGCAGTTGCTCAATAAATTAATACATGTTAAAACAATTGATACCACCTGGCTGTTACATTTCTTTATCTCAGTTCAGCACTTTCTGGGACAACTTTATCGGAGATGCTCCCGATTATCAATAACACTAGAAAACATAGTTTTCAATGTGCTGTCAAATCCCAAAGAGCACAGGGATACAAGGACAGTCGCCTTTAGCAATAACTGACAAATAACCTACAACTTTTGTTACTGAAGGTGCTTCACTCTGGAACGTTTTATTTGAGCTTTATTTTAAAATGAGGCACTATTCTGGGTCCTTTATGGATTAGTTTATCAGGAATTCATTTTTGAAGTTTCCCCCTTCCCCTAAGTGGGAGGCATTAGAAGGAGCCAAAAGCATCAAGATATTTGCACAAGGTTTGCCTTAAGTTTCAACTGAGTAAAATCAGACTTAACCATGACTAAAACAATTTGTTTTATTTTTAATTGACAAATAATTATACATATTCATTGGGTACATAGTGACGTTTTGATACATACAATGTATAGTGAAAAGATCAGAGTAATTAGTATATCCATTATCTCAAGAATGTATCATGTCTTTGTGTTGGGAATGTTCAAAATCTTCCTTCTAGCTTTAAAACTCTATATTATTATTAACTGTAGCCATCCTACAGTGGTATAAAATGCTAGAATTTATTCTTCCAATCTAGCTGTAGTTTTGTATCCCTTAACAAATCTCATTCTCTTCCCTCTACCTGTCCCAGTCTCTAGTATCCTCTGTTCTACTTTTTACTGCTATGAAATTGACTTTAAGTTTCCACACATGAATGAGAACATGCAGCATTTAACTTTATGTTTCTGGCTTATTTCACTTAACATAATGTCCTCCAGTTCCATCCATGATGTGAGAATGACAGGATTTCATTCCTTTTTTTTTTTTTAATGGCTGAATTGTGTTCCATTGTATATTGGGTGCCAAAAATGTATACATATTTTAAGAGATGTTATTTATGCATTACTTTTAGTTTGCTGTAATCAGAAGTGTCTGGACGCTGATGGTAACCACTTTGAACACCTCTTGTAATTGCAGAAGTCAAACGTGACACGTATTCATCTTTTGTTATTGGTATATATTGATTATTACAATTTTAATACAGCTTTTTTCTTTTCTTAAAATGTATATACATTTTTTGGCACCCTCTGTTTAATATCACATTTTCTTTATCCATTCATCTAACTTGTTGGACATCTAGCTTAATTCCATATTTTGGTTACAGTGCTGCAATAAACCTTGTGGTAAAGCTATCTCTTTGATACAATGACTTCCTTTTTTTGGGCAAATTTCCAGTAGTGGGATTGGTGGATCACAATAGTTCTATTTGTAGTTTTTTGAGGAACCTCCATACTGTCCTCCACAGTGGCTCTACAAGTTTACATTCCCACCAGAAGTGTATGAAGGTTCTATTTTCTGTGCATCTTTGTCAATATTTGTTTGGTTGGTGTTTTTTTTGCTTTGTTTTTTTGTCTTTTTGATGACAGTCATTCAAGATGAAATCACCTCGTGGTTTTGATTTGCGATGTTGGGCATTTTTTCATGTATTTGTTGGCTATCTGTATGTCTTCTTTTGGATAACCGAGAAATGTCTGTTCAAATCATTTGCCCATTTTTTAATTGGATTTTTTTTTTCTGTTGAAAAGTTTGAGTTTCTTGTATCTCCTGGATATTAATCTTTTAGTCAGATGAGTAGTTTGCAAATATTCTGTAGGTTGTCTCTTCACTCTGTTGTTTCCCTTGTTATACAGAAGCTTTTTGGTTTGATATAATCTCATTTGTTTATTTTTGCTTTTGAGGTCTTATTCATAAAATCTTTTTCCAGACTAACATCCTAAAACACTTCCTCTAGGTTTTCTTCTAGTAGTTTTATTGTCTCAGGTCTTACACTTAGATCTTCAATCCATTTTGAGTTGATTTTTGCATAATAAGAAGTAGCGGTCTAGTTTCAACCTTCTGCATATAAATATCCAATTTTCCCCGTACCTTTTTTTGAAGAGACTATCCCTTCCCCACTGAGTGTTCTTGGCACCTTTGTCCAAAATCAATGGCTGTAGACATGTAGATTAATTTCTGGCTTCTCTATTCTGTTCTACTGATCAATGTGTCTGTTTTTGTGCCAGGACTATACTGTTTTGGTTACTATAATTTTTTAGCATATTTTGAAGTCAAGTAGTGTGATACCTCCAGCTTTGGGATTTTTTGCTCAGGATTGTTTTGGCTATTCAGGGTCTTTTATGGCTCTACACAAACTTTAGGACTTCTTTTTCTACTTCTGTGAAGAATGTCACTGGTATTTTGATAGGGTTTGCACTAATTTGTAACTTGCTTTGGCAGTACTGCCATTTTAACAATATTAATTCTTCTGACCCATAAGCATGAGATGCATTTACATTTGTTTGTGTCCTCTTCAATTTCTTTCATCAGCATTTTGTAGTTTTCCTTGTAGAGGTCCTTCACCTCCTTGGTTAGATTTAGTCCTGAGTATTTTATTTTTTTGTAGTGACTATAAAATAATTTCTGATGTCCCTATTCATGCCAAGAGTAACAATACATTAATGACATGACAAAGAAGGGATAATCTACATTTCTTCCAGTGTTCATTTCATTAACTCTCTGGGAAGAACTACCCTGTAGGACAGAAAACAATTTGGAAGGCAAGCTCATAATGAGATAGCATGCAAAGCAGTTTAAGTGGTAGTTGTAATGAGACAGGAAATGTAGTTCTTAACATAGCAACATGTTAAGATTATCTTTTAATACAGAGAACAAGAAAACCTGACTAGCCAGCTAGACTGAAAGACATGTTTAACATGGGAAACCCCCATTTGACTGCTGACTTAAGGAAACAGTTTTAAATGTGCCCAGTTTGGGGATCTGGTGAACTAAGATAGTACCTTCACTCTCCCAAACACTAACAGAGACAATTCTGGGTCCAGGGCACACCTGAAGACATGCTCTGAAGGGAGACCAGGCTTTTGTGAAGTGCTAGCTTGTATGAAACAGAATCTCAAATTTTGGGGAACTAGGCTGTGTTATCAGGTATTAGAAGAATATCTGAATGCTATGCTTGCTATTTGGTATTTATTATTATGATGGTCCCATCTTCCACAGAATGACGCATGATAGGGCTTATCGAGGCAATTATAAGATCCATCATAGAGTTAAAATCAGTACCAAGGCCTGAAGTTTATAATATAAAAAAGGATTTCTTGAAGGCGAAGTATTGGATTTTGGCAAACAAAACTCTTGTGAACACCTGATATTTTTACCTGTTTGGCATCTTTTGAGTAACGCATCCAGTTTTTCCTTGGAAAACTTCCTGCTGGATGCATTTTCTCATTACATGTGGTCCTACCAAGAATGACAGTTGAGTCCCCCACTATCGCCTTGCCACAGATGTGGGTGCATTACCCAAGAGGGGGCATTACAACTCTCTTTACTAGGACTGTTAATCTGCAATGGAGTTACAAGGGAACAAAGGTGGTTGGAACTGAGACACTTTAAAAGTTTTGCTTGAAAAGGGCTATTCGTGAGTTCCCTCGATACTTTTCACTCCTTTTTTCATTTATTCAATCAACAAATATTTACTGAGTGTCCCTTACTATGTGTAAAACCATTTGTCTAGGCACTCAGGATACAGTAGTGTAGAGCAGACAGAAATTGCCAGCCTCGTGCAACTCATATTTCAGTAAGACGAAAACAACAACAAGGAAACAAATCAAGTATATAGTATACTAGACGGTAACAAGTGCTATGGAAAAAAAAAATGAAGCAATGCTGCTGGGGAGGGAGCACAGGGGTAGAGGTTGCAATCTTAGAGCAATGGAGAAGATCTCACTGGAGAGGGGAGTGACTAGGAAGTGGGGAGATCAGGTCTGAGCACTGAAGGACTAAGTCCTGGGTATAGCAAAGGGAACTGAGGAGGAGCAGTGAGGGAGGTAGGAGAAAAACCAGGAAAGAGTGGTGTCCTGAAGCCACATGAAGAAAGCATTTCAAGGAGGAGTGAGTGAGAAACTGTTTTACAATCCTTCAAAACAATTAAGGAAGGAAAGACTGAAACTGATTTAGCAACATGAGGTCATAGGCAACAATGGCATGGGGTATTTCAGTGGAGCAGTGGGTGTAAAAGCCTGAGCAGGTTCAAGAGAAAATGAAAGGAGAGAGAGGATTTGGGAACAGAAAGCACAGACACCTACTTTTAAGAAGCTCTTCTGAGAAGAGCACAGAGAAATGGGATAGTATCTAGGAGGGGATATAGAATTGAGAAAGGATCTTTGTAGTTTTTTTTTTTTTTTAAGGATTGCAGAACTAATAACATACTCACGTGCTAATGGGAAAGATTCAGTAGAGACAAAAAAGTTAATGATAGAGAAGAGAGAGGGAAAACCATTGGAGCCAAGTCCTTATGGATGCAACAGGGAATCAACTGGTTCTAGCACCCCAGTAAAGAAACTGCCTTTAAGGAGGAGCACTGACTGTTCTTCTGACACACAGGAGGGATGGGAGAAACATGAGCACGGTTGTGGATAATGTGGTAGTAGCTTGTGGAAGTTCTCTCCTGATTACACTTATTTCCTCAGTGAAATAGAAAGCAAGATCTCATGGAACCAACCACGTTACCCATCGAAGCAGGACTGGATAAAGAAAATGTGGTACATATACACAATGGAATATTATGCAGCCATAAAGATGGACAAATGTATAGACTTTGCAGCAACTTGGAAGGTTTTGAATTAGATCATACTCAGTGATCACAAAAATAAAGAACAGAGTACTGTATGTTCTCACTCATAAGTGGACCTTGAAAAATTTTAATACTATAAGAAAGAGTTTGGCAGTAAGGGGAAATCATCAGGGGATGGGGGGTGGGATTGTCACTTGAGGGAAACTGCTAGGGGAGGGAAGGGCACACCTCATCAACAAGGGTACCTGCATAATCAATATTTGTATACCTAATGCTGAATTGTACCCCACATCTTTATAATAATAATAATAATAAAGAATCTCAGAACTTCAAGACCAGAACATGGAATTAACCCACTCTATAAAAAATATAGAAAGAGGACTCAGAATGAAAGAACAAAGTCTACAATAGATGCGTGATTATATCAAGAGGCTGAACCTACACCTGATTGGTATCCCAGAATAAGAAAGGGAAAATGAGAGAAACTTGGAGAAAGTATCCCAGGAGGTAATCCAAGGAAACTTTCCCAATCTCATCACAGATGTGACCAACCAAACACAAGAGATACAGAGAATTCCCACAAGACGTCAAATGAGAAGACCAACCCTTAGACAAAGTAGGCAGAAAAGATAAAATTCTAAAGGCAAAAAGAGAGAAGTGTCAGTCTACCCACTGGGGAAAACCAATCAGAATAGCATCAGACCAATTGGCAGAAATGCTACAGGCAAGAAAGGACTAGAGCCCTATATTCAAAGTCCTCAAAGATAAACAATTTCAACCAAGAATTTTCTAACCAGCCAAGCTCAGCTTCCTCAGTGATGGAGACTTAAAATCCTTCCCAGACATTCAATCTCTAAGATATTATGCACTTCCAGGTCAGCTCTACAGGAGACACTTAAAAAGATATCAAGCACAGAAGAAAGAAAAAAAAGAATGATCACAAACTTTCCAAAAGAACAGCAGAGCACAGAATCAACAGAGAATATAGTGCAACAAGAAACTTGAAAACATGCACATACATTAACCCCAAAGCTAAAAGAAAGCAAACAAAGAGAAAACTTTTTAAGAACTCATGAGAGGAATAAGCAATCACATTTCAATAATCAGACTGAATGTGAATGGACTAAGTGCACCACTGAGAAGACACAGAATGGCAGACTGAATAAAAAACCATGACTCAATTATTTGCTGCTTCAAGGAGACTTATCTCACTTCAAGGGATGTACACAAACTCAAAGTTAAAAGATGGAAAACAAGTTTCCAGGCAAATGTATCACAAAAGCAGGCAGGAGTTGCAATCTTAATATCAGAAAAGAAACCTTTAAGCTATCAAAACTTTTTAAAAATGAAAAAAAAATACATAATGATAAAAGGTTCAATTCATCAACAAGAAATATCCATCCTAAACATATATGCACCCAAGACAGTAGCACCAGCATTTATAAAGCAACGATTAAATAAACTAAAAAAAAGATCTTGACTCTAATGCTATTATAGCGGGGAACTTGAATACCCCACTGACAGCCCTAGAAAGATCATAGAGGCAAAAAATCAGCAAGGAGATCCAGACCCTAAACTTGGCGCTTGACAAAATGGACTTAATAGATACCTACAGATTATTCCACCCAACAATCACAGAATATACATTCTTCTCATCACCACATAGAACATACTCTAAGATCAATTAAATTCTTGACCATAAATCAAGTATAAACAAATTAAATTAGGTTGAAATCTTGCCATGCACATTCTTTACCACAGTGGAATAAAAATAAATATCAAAACCAACAACATTTCCCCAAAGCCCACAAAAACATGGACACTAAACAGTATGATGCTGAACAACTACTAGGTCAACACTGAAATTACACAGAAATTGAAAGATTCCTGTAAACAAATGAAAATGAAGACACATCTTACCAAAACCTCAGGGATGAAATGAAATCTGTTCTAAGAGGGAAATTTATATATCTATGAGCACAAATCAAGAAAAAGAAAAGATCACAAGTCGAAAGCCTAACAATTCACCTAAGGGAGCTGGAAAGAGAAGACCACTAAACCCCTAACTTTATCAGAAGAATACCAATCACAAAAATAAGATCCCAAATATGAGACATAGAAGACAAAAACATCATCAACAAAAAAAGCTGCTTATTTGAAAGAATTAAAAAGATTGATGGGCCCCAACCCAAAATGCCCAAGAAAAAGAGAGAAAAAGTCCAAATCAACACAATCAGAAATACAGAAGACCAAATCACAACTGGCCCTGAAGAAATACAGAAGATTATCAGAGATTACTATGTACACTTATATGGAAACAAACTTGATAACCTAAATGAAATAGAGAACTTTCTGGTGTCACACAACTTCCCCAGATTGAAGCAAGAAGACATTGAGACACTAAATACACCAATAACAGCCCAGGAAATTGACTCGGTCATACGAAAACTACCTATCAAAAAAAGCCCTGTACTCGTTGGCTTTCCAGCAGAATTCTACAAAACCTACAAGGAGGAGTTGATATTAATCCTACTGAAAGCATTCCAGGCAATTGAGAAAGATGGAATTCTCCCCAAATCATTTTACAGAGCTAACATCACACTGACACCAAAACTGGGTAAATATCCAGCAAAAAAAGAGAACTACAGGTCAACATCCCTTATGAACATAGATGCAAAAATCCTCAACAAGATTCTAGCAAATCGGATCCAAAACATATCTAAAAAATTATCCACCATGACCAAGTAGGCTTCATCCCCAGGATGCTGGGCTGATTCTACATCTGCAAGACCTAAAATGTAATTAACTGCATCAACAGATGTAAAAACAAGAACCACATGATTCTATCATTAGATGCAGAAAAAACTTTTGATAAAATCCAGCATCCCTTTTTGATAAAAACCCTCAAACACCTAGGTATAGAAGGAACATACCTCAAAATAGTAAGTGCCATCTACGATAAACCCACAGCTAACATATTGCTAAATGGGCAGAAACTGGAAACTTTTCCCCTGAAAACTGGAACAAGAAAAGACTGCCCACTATCGCCCCTCTTGTTCAATATTGTGTTAGAAGTTCTAGCTCGGGCAATTAGACAAGAGAAGGACATCAGAGGTATCCAAATAGGAAAAGAGAAAGTCAGACTATCCTTCTTTGTTGATGATATAATCCTATACCTTGAAAATCCAAGAGAATCTGTCAAAAATCTGGTTCCACTGATAAAGGACTTTGGTAAAGTCTCAGGGTACAAAATAAACTTGCAAAAGACAGTTGCATTCCTATACACCAGCAACAAGCAGGAAGAGACCCAAAGAAAAAGGACAATGCCATTCACAATTGCCGCAAAATAAATGAAATACCATGGCGTCTTCCTAACCAGAGATGAAAGTCCTTTACAATGAGAACTATAAAACACTGCTCAAAGAAATCCAAGAAGATACAAACAAATGGAGAAATATTCCATGTTCATGGATAGGAAGATCAACATTGTTAAGATGTCCATCTTACCAAAGGCAATCTGCAGAGTCAATGCAATACCCATTAAATTACCAATATCATTCCTCTCAGGACTGGAAATGACAATACAGAAATTCATATGGAAATATAAAGGACCACAAATAGCCAAAACAATACTTAGCAAAAGAAACAAATTGAGATAAATCACATGACCAGGCATTAAACTTTATTGTGAGGCTACAATAACCAAAACAACCCGGTACTGGAATAAGAATAGGCAGACAGACCAATGGAACAAGATAGAGATTCTGAAAGCAAAACCTCAATTTCTCAACTAATCTTCAAGAAAGTCCCCACTGATGATCACTGAGAAAAGGAGAACCTATTCAGTAAATGGTGCTGGGAAAACTGTCTGACCACATGCAGAAGATTGAAGCAGGAAGCCTGCCTATCACCATACACAAAAATCAACTCTAAACAGTCCAAAGACCTAAATGTAACACCTCAAACTATAAGAATCTTAGAAAATGCAGGAGACACACTTATGGAAATTGGAATAGGCAAATAATTCCTGATCAAAATCACAAATGCCCATGCCATAAAAGATGAGATGGGCAAGTAGGACTTCATCAAACAGAAAAGCTTCTTCAAAGTCAAAGAAACCTTCAAGAGCAAAGGGACTCCACCTGGAGAATGGGAAAAATATTTGTCAACTGTATATCTGACAAAGGCCTAACAATCAATATCTACAAAGAATTGAAATGTGCTGAAAGGAAAAAATCATAGCCCTTTTAAAAGGTGGACAAAAGATATGAATAGACATTTCTCAAAAGAAAACATACACACAGCTAACAGATACATAAAAAAAAAAACTCAGACTCACTAGTTATCAAATAATGCAAATTAAAACCACACTGAAATACCACCTAACTCCAGTCAGGAAGGCCATCATCAATAATTCAAAAAACAACAGACTTTGGAGAGAATGCAGGAAAAAAGGAATGCTTCTACACTCTTAGTGGAAGTGTAAACTAGTACAACCTCTATGGAAGAAAATGAAGTTATTCCTAAAAGATCTAAAAATCGACCTTCCATATGACCTGGCAATTCCTCTTCTGGGAAGATACCTGGAGGAACTCAAATCATTTTATAAAAAGGATGCCTGCACATACATGCTTATTGCAGCATTATTCACAATAGCAAAGACATGGAACCATCCATGCTGCCCATCAAAAGTGGACAAGATAAAAAAAACGTGGTACATATACATTTTGGAATATTATGCAGCCATAAGGAAGGACAAAATCATTGACTTTGCAGCAACTTGGTTAGATTTAGAATCTATAATACTCAGTTATATAGCACAGAAACAAATAACCAAGTACTACATGTTCTCAATCATAAGCAGACTGTGAATATTTGTCATAATACCATAAGAAAGGGATTGGCAGTAGCAAGAAACTGCCAGGGGAATAGGGATTATAACATTAATAAGGGTATCCGATCTCAAACCAGGCTACTTGGGGTCAAAGGGAGACCTAAAGCTTACCAGTACAACCACTTATCTACATAATCCTTATTCGTACCTCACATCTTTAAAACAAATAAAACAAACGTATAAAACTAGTCTAGCATAAGTAGCATTCAAATATATTCTAGATGATGGAAAAGGGATAGTGTGATCAAAGTTGGTAGAAAGTAATTGCCAAAGAAATATTGGGCAATTTCTTTGGGATTATTTTATGTGACTGTACAAGTTATTTCTTTGTTTTCTTTTTTATATTTTATTTTTATTTTATTTCAAAGCTGTGGGGTGCAATTCAGGGTTAGCTATACAAATGGTCATTGTGTAGGCAAAGTTTGGGTCTCCCTTTGGTCCCCACTTTGCCTAGTTTGAGATCAGGTGCCCTAACTGATGAGAAGTGCCCCCCCCCCCCCAAGCAGTGTCCCACTACTGCCAATCCCTTTCTTATAGCATTAATGATCATTGTTCAGGGTCTACTTATGAGTTTGGACTTGTGGTCCTCAATTCTTTGTTTCTGTGATAGGTCTAAGTGGTAATTGATGGCCATAAAATGGAGAAATGGAGTTCTGTGTCAAAGCCCTTGCAGTTTTTTAGGGAAAAATTCCTGTCGTGTAATTTATTGTATTGTGAACAAGGCATTTTTTCTGTTTCTGAAGCAATTATAAAATTGTTTCAAGAACAAAGCCAATAATGGTGACCAAATTATGAAACAAAATCATATGCATGTAATCATGTCTATACTCCACAACAGGAAACTTTGTACTCATCAGTTTTACTCTGAGGTGTATAGGAGTAATTTATTTTTATTTATCCTGAGTGCAATTTAGTGGTTTTTCATGTTGTTGTTTCTATTTGATAATAGAAGTCTTTCTTCAACTTTGTAAAATCTTGGCTAACATCTCTTCAAAACTGCCTTTCTACCATTCCATCTGCTTCTTGAACTTTATATTTGTATACATATCCCGATCTGCTATATATGACTTCTAAATTCTCCTTTATATTTTCCTTCTCTTCATCTCTCCATTCTGCTGTCTGAGAGACTTTCTTAGTATTATCATTCCAATTATTAATTCTCTTTTCCACTATGTCAATCAGTCTGGTGTTTATTCTGTCTTGGGTTTTCCCCACAAATTCATAGCAATATTTGTCATTTTCAATATTTCTAGATGATTCCTTTAATAGTCCCATAGCTACTATTTTTATGGTTGTTCTTGCTTCCTTTACCAATTTAAAGATGTTCAATATATTTATTTTGAAACCTTTTTCAGAATTCTCTATTTCCTCAAAGTTAAGCTCCTTTGGTCAGGGAGGTATCTTTATTTCCTACCTTGGTTTTCCTCTTTATATTTTATTTTAAAGATGTGGGGTACAATTTAGGATTAGGTGTGCAAGTGGACATCGTACAGGTAAAGTCTGGACCTCTCCTTGGTCCTCATTTTGTCAGGTACCTTTATTGATGTTGTTGTCCCCATCCCTACCTTGGCAGTATTCTACTACTGTTGAGATTATAATACTATAAGGATACTATATTCCCTTTCTTATAGTATCCTGGTAAATATTCAAGGTCCACTGATGAGTGATGTACAACTTATTTCAACCTCCCTTGGTAACACACATCATCTGGCAAATAAATATACTAGGTCACATCATCTTAATTACCCTCATAATGCTAATGATAATATATGATATCTTGCTATGTGAAATTCACTGAATTAATTATTTTACATTGGTGAACTTATTTAGTTTTCACAAAAAAATGTATTGTTTCATATTCCATGATATAGACCCTTGCAACATAAAGGGTGACACTAATCAGCAACTTTTAACAATTATCACCTGGAAATTGTTTAAAAATATAGATGACCAGGCTCTGTACTACACAGAGTTAAAAACTTAGCATTTAAACAAGGTTATCATGTGGTAAATTTGTGAATTAATTTTTGAGAAGTCCTGATATACAAACAAATTAATATTGCCATTTTATAGAAATTTAACCAAACAGTTCCAGTAGTTTTGTTCAATATCAATCTGCTAATATGTGATAGAACTAGTTTTTACCAAGGGAATTTGGCCAAGCTCTTAGCCACTGTTTTGGCATCTTTTGTTTCTATAGTTCTATAAATCTACAGAGTGGATAAATAGGAGATTAAGCTGGAAAGTGAAGCATAGTGAGATGAAGCAAGATTGCATTGCAGCATATCGAAATTAGTCCTCATAAAATTGATATTTTAAAATTATTCAAACTAGAGAAACTAGCAGAAAATTCTATGGTATTCAATTAAGAAATGTTAAGATACATAGGCAATAAAAAATAATTTTTATAATAAGTATTAAGAATACTGAGAGTGATTTCTAAAGTATATATGACGAGAATGTTATTATTATTTTTTTTTTACTTCATTCTTAAAGAGAAATTCAGGGAAAACTCAAAGATATTTCTTCTCCAGACTTAAAATAATTTGAAATAATAAAAATGTTGTGAAAAATCATATATGAATTTCTGTATATCAACATCCCATTATTTCATTTCAACTCTTTTTAATACCCTGCTTCATTTTTATTGCCTAAATCTATTCCTGGATTACACCAAAAATTCACTAGTCATTCAATTAGTATATTGTGTGGTTCTTAATTTTTATATAATGACATAGGCAATCAAACTAGTTGTTAAAATTAAGCTACTGGGTAAATCTTAATGCAAGGTCATCATCCCAGAGGCCCTGACTTCTTCTTTATCTTATCTCAGCCTTAATACACTTATTAGATAAACGAGGGTAACTTCCATGTAGGATGACTGGCATGTGAGTATTTGGTTCCCCTTTCTTTTTTATTGAAACATACAAGTTCTGAATTAGCCTCTTAAAATGTTTAATGACTTGGAGTTCTTATTTTGAAGATGTACAGAGGATATAGCTGTATAGCAACAGAATTAGTATATTTTTAATAAGTTTGATTATCCCATAGAATGCCAGAAAGTAAATTTTAACTGTATTTTATATATGTCCCCCTGTTTTTAGATAATAGTGGTCCATACTTTTGGTTGAATCCTTATTTCATGTTTATGATATAAGACACAGACATAGATACTAGCATCAGTCTATAATAAGTCTTTTTTTTTTTAATCTTTATACAAATACACTATGTCTTCAATATTAGTAATAGGAATGGAACATTTCTGGAAACTCTGAAATTATCAGAATGCCTTTCACAGATTCATTTCTTCTTAGTAGAGAAGCAGCATTCTTTTTTCTTGTTTCAGTTCTTGAGCAGTGGCTATCAATGTAAATTTTTATCACTTGAAGATAGTCTTTAAAATATCTTTGCCTGGTTTCCAACTTCAGAGACTTACTTTTAAATAAATAATTGGGGTTGATTTTTTTTTAAGTTCTCTAAGTGACACCAGTGTGCAGCCAGGGCCGAGGATTACATCCACCACAAGAATATATGAACATCAAATTAAGATATGCTGCAAAAATTGGGGTAGAGAAGAGTGAAGAAATGAAAGGAGTGGGGCACATCCCCTGTGTTATGATAATTGTTTCTTCTCCCATATTTTTCTATAATATTTTTCAACATATTTTGTTGTTTAACACATAACAGGCAAGACTCAGATGGGTTTATTCTGTGTTAAGTTGTATTATTTTCTCTTGTGCTAAATATCATACATTTATTTTCATCTCAATATAATTATCTTTGCATCTAACTAAAAATTGTCTGCCAGTTAGTACTTTTTAGTTTAATAAGACAAGAAATAGAAAAAGTATTTATACATTAAGCTAACTAGACTTCTTTTCATTGTTTTGGTTATGTAAAACAGTCATCTTAATATCAATATGTTCTTATGCAAATCAGTTTGTACATTCATCTATAATATCAGTATTTCAACATACTGTTTTACTTGATTTTGAGTCACTCCTACTCTTAATTCAAATCTTCCTACATGTAGTTTTTCTATTACTTTTGTTTATCATTCAGAAGAGTCTGCAAAGTATTGGCTTACTTTTAGAGTTGTAGTTTTTTAATTCATATTTTGTGGAATTTTATTGATGGAGGCTTTCTATCACACCAGAGCTAGGATGTGCCATTTGAAAGACACCTGGCCATGTTTTTTTAAGATTCCTTTTCTTTGAACTGGGACGCATCACTAATGCATTGTTTCATAGCTTATTTTCTTTCCCTTTGCTAGGGATTCAGAGTCTCTGTGATTATTTCATTTTTATGAGAACTACTTCATTGTACCAAATCAAATAACAGTCTTCAGAGAATTTAAATTTTTCTAGAGGTTCTCTTTTTCTGCTACTTGATCTGCATCGAGCAAAAATGAAAAAATGGTCTTGACCTTGAGTTCCTCTTATTAGATAGCCTGGAATTTCTGATATCTGGGAAATATTTAACATGCACTGTTCACTCAATAGTAAAGTAGAAATAAAATTTCAGTATTGCTCCACATAATCCATTCCTGAGAAATACTCTAAAATTTGCTATCTCTGTGGCCCTTCCAAAATATTGACAACTGAAAATTCTTGTGAAAATACTGTGATGATTCGTAATATATAGCCTTGTTTTCCTGACCCCAAATTATTAGAAAAGGAACCTATACGCCACAGAAATGTAACTTTGTAGAGATTGAACTAATGAAAGGCAGTGATTTAAATCATGTGCGGAGTGTCAAAGAGCATGAACATTGGGTTCACTCATACTCTACCATTCACTAGATATGTAAATTTGGCACCTTTATTTAGTGGCTTTAATCATTACTTTCCACAATTGTAAAGCAAAATTTAAAAAGATACTAGCTATACTTGCTTTATATTGTAGTTACTAGGTTTGTGTAAGATGTTCTGTAAGCAGGTTGATCCTAGTAAGAATCTATTAAATAGTAGTGATCATTATTGTTCTTGTCTCTTAGGGACTTCTGAAAAATAGGCACATTCTCTCAAATAGTTAATAATCAAACCACTTTAATTCTTCATTAGAGAGTTTAAGTGAGATAAAGAAAGAGGAAAAGAGCAGTATGAAATTGATGCAGAGAGGCAGAAATGGAATAAAGTGGAGCCATTAGACTGGGAGGACTGTCCAGAGAGCTACTATAACAGCTAGTGTGGCATGGAATGAGAGCTTCATTCTCTGGAGTGCATGACCATTGAAATTGTATTATCTACTCTTGTGTTTCAGTGTGTTCTCATGGCTGAGGGCATTTGTATGTATGCAGACATATATTCTCAGAGTGATATATACGTGAGTGTTATAAAATAATGTGCTTTACAGAATGATATTATTTAAATCAAAACTTTCAGTTTGTCTCTGGCATACAGGAACACAACTGGTTATTTAGTGTTGTTTTTATTTTTTACTTTTTATTTTTTTGAGTTGGAGTCTCACTCTGTCACCCAGACTGGAGTGCAGTGGCCTCTCCCTGCCACTGCAGCCTCGACCTGCTGGGCTCCAGTGATCCTTCCACCTCAGCCTTCCAAATAGCTGGAACTACAGGCGCGTGCTACCACACCTGGGTAATTTTTAAAAATTTATTGCAGAGATGAGGTCTCACCAAGTTGCCCAACTGGATCTCGAACCCGCGGGCTCAGGCAATCCTCTCACCTCAGCCTCCCAAAGCGCTGGGATTACAGGCTGAGCCACTGAGCCCAGCTAGTGTTGTTTTTATACCTATCATATTTTTGTGTGCAATTCTATTTTTTCAATATATTTGCTGACTTTTATGTAAATATGTATACATTTTCTATGAATATTAATAGTTTTTCCCAATATGTATGTTATATTGTTTATTTGTTATATTGCACTGGATGGAGAATTCAATTCAATGTTCACACTCTTAAATTTTAAGGAGTTTTCCTGCCATTTTACTGTTAATTTTAAATTCCATATTAAGACATAAAGTAATTTTCCTCCCATTCTTAGTTTGCTTAGTGCACTTAGCACTAAGCAAACTAGGAATCAGTGATCAGTACTGAAGTTGAACAAATGATTTTTCAGTGTCTAGTGCTGAGTCATTCTCCATTAATTTCTCAGTGTCATAAGTTCATTAATTTTTTTCAGTATTTTAAATATGTAACTTCTGTGTCTTTTGCCTTGCATAATTTCTGATGAGAAGTCTGTTGTTACTCTTATTTTTGTTCTAAAGTTAAATAATTACTGCATCTCAGAAATGAACCTAACTTATATATTAATATTATTCTTTTAAACATATTTCTGGACTCAGTGTGCTGTGTATTATATTAGAAATTCTACTTTTACATTCTATATGTACAAATTCAACTTTCCATGTTTCATATTTTCTTTTTCTAAGTCTTATAAAAGTTATTGTATTTTTTTTTATGAATAATCTGAATCTCCCTAATGACTAATAATGTCAAACATCTTTCTTTCTGTGTGCTTATTTTCCGCCAATACCTTTATTCTTTCACAGATACGTATTTTATAAATATTTTTTCCTTATACATTTTTTAATGTGTATTTTAAGTAACTAATTGCCTTAGTTTTGATAAAAGCAATGTACCAAAAAAAAATTTTTTTAAACCTGCTTAACAAACTTTGTCTTACCTAGGTTTCCATTTTTTCCTATGAACACCTTATAGTATTAGGCTTTACTCTTAGGTCAGTAACAGATTATTTTTATATGATTCAATATAAGGATCAAGATTTTATTTTTTGGCATAAGATGTACAATTTTTCAGATACTGTATGTTGCAAAGACTTATATCCCTCAAAAGATAAAAAGAAGAGCCAGTTTCTGAACCTTCCATTTTTTTCTGTTCATCTGCATTTCCAGTCTTTCTCTTTAATGAAATTCACTCTTTTTTCTCAGTTTATTAAGCCAGAAACTTAGATTGTGATTTATATACATAATTTAAATATAAACTTTTAATTCTTAAAACTGCTTGAACTTTGTCCTCCAGAATTTGTATTCTATGTTTATATTTGCTCAATTCCAAATTTTTCTTAAATTTTTCTGTGATCTCTTTTTGCCATTTGGTTTATTTAGAAAAATATTGCTCAATTTTCAATAATTGGGATTTTTAAGATCTTTTTGATTATTGATTTGTGTTTTGATACATGGTAGTGAAAAATTATAATCTGTGTGATTTTAATACGTTAAAATGTATTTACATTTGTTTTATGGCCCAGAATGTGGTCTGTCCTGGCAAATGTTTCATGTTTACTTTAAAAGTGTGTTTATTGTTGTGGACCGGGTATACTCTAAATTTGATCAATTTTATTGATAATGTTTTTCAAGTCTTCTGTATATTTACTATGTTGTTGCCCAACTTGTTCTGTCAGTTTCAGAGAGAGGAGTGATGAAGTTTGACTCAATAACTATGGGTATTTCATTCTATTTTCAGTTCTATCAGTTTTTGTTTTTGTGTATTTTCAAGATCTGTTGTTTTGTGATGACACTTTTAGGACTAGTAGTCTTCTTGAAGAATTGACCCCATTGCCATTATGTAAGTTGTAAGTTTTTCATTATCCATGATGCTATTATTTTCATAAGTCTGTTTTTATCTTTCTTTCCTTCCTTATTCTCTCTCTCTCTCTCTCTCTTTCTCTTCTGTAGACAGGATTCTACTTTGTTGCATAGGCTGGAGGGCAAATAGCATAGTCTCAACTTACAACAGCCTCTAACTCCCGAGCTAAAGTGATCCCTCTATCTAAGTTTATCAAGTAGTTGGGACTATAGGCACCCACAAGCCTATCTAGCTAATTTTTCTGAGATTTTTAGAGATTGGGTCTCACTTTGTTGTGTAGCCTTGTCTTGAATTACTCACCTCCCAAGGTGCTGGATTACAGATGTGAGCCACTGTGTCTGGCTCTTTTTATTTCAATTTTTTTCTCTTTCATGTATGAAATCCTGAGGAAAAAATCTCCACCATCTGGAGTATTTTGTAAATATGATGTAGCAGGTATTGCTCATCTCTGATGTAACTCAACTCTCCTTATAATATCATTATTTTGGGCTCACTCAGGCAAATCAATGCAATAAATACAACTTTCTTCTAAATTTATGTCTTTGTGGTTCATAAATCCTATGTCTCTGAGTGTTCAGGTTTTATATTCTCTTTATGCAAGGACCGAACTCACTTTTGGTTCTGAATGTTATCAAATTTTCTATTTCTTCCTACACATATCAAAAATTGGATTCCTGCTTATTTCATGCTGAAGATACTAACAGCTACTTGCTGCATATCATCTTCAATTTCTGTTTGTTCTTTTGATGAGTTTTTGAGATGAGTTATTATGAGTCTATTTCACAAGAGAGGAAACCGAGGTTTAGTGGATATAGTTGACTTGGCTAGGTACACCAATAGCAAATTGTAGGTGTCGCATTGAGGATCATATCTTTTTTTTTTTTTTTTTTCATTCAAGAAAACTTATTGATTCCCTAAATAATGCCAGGTAATGTTCTTCTATATTATTTATGGGTATGTTTAGGGAATATGGCAGTGAACAATAATGAAAGCATTCTCATCCTATAGTTGAGGCATGGAGGAAAGAAAAGATGAGCAAATATATAAACACAAGTATAAACACATAAACAAAAATTGAGTAAATTGGTAAAATAAATAGTATACAGGGTAAGAACTATGGAGGAATGGAATGCAGGAAAGGAGGATGAACCATGTTAGTTGGTAGGAAGAGGTTGTATTTTGTAATTATAGTTAAGGCGAAATTTAAGAAGGAACATAGAAGGTTTCTAGAAAACAACAATGTGCATATCTGGGGAATGTGTCTATGCAGGCAGAAGAAAAGTCAGATGGGAAGGCCATGAGGCAAGAAGATTCACAAAGTACTCAGGAGACAGAAGGAACATTAGAGTGTAGGGAAAAAGAGAGCTTAGTGTGGAGATGAGAAGACAAATGATATCAGAAAGGAAATGGAAGGTTGAGATCCCTAGAACTTTGGAGGCATTTTGAGGTCTTTGGCTTTTACTTGACATAATCCATTGAAAAGGTTTGAATAATACGATTTGGCTTACATTTTAGGAGAAGCTCTCTGGAAGCCATGTTGATGAGAGACTGTAGGAGAGTAAGGACAAGATCGGGAAGATAAGTAATTGATTCAAAGAACTGACTTAATGCTGTTAATCAGGAATTGGCAATGAGAGGCCCATTGCCAATGGGCCTCTCATTTTGTATGGTCTGTGAGCTAAGGATGATTTTTACATGTTGAAAAAGTCTTGAAGAAGAAGAAAAAGGGATGAGGAAAACAGGAGGAGGAGGAGAAAGAAGGAGATCAGGAGGAAGAAAAGTAGCTGCAGAAACTAGATATGGACCACAAAGCCAAAAATCTTTGAAATCTAGAAAACATTTGCCAAAATCTGAAGTAAAGCATCTAAAAGTAGGTTCTCAATTAAAATTCAAAAGAAGAATACATGAATAAATTAGTTGCTGAATATACTGTAAAGTGATGTGTTGAGAAATATATTTGGTTTCATTCCCAAGCGTCACAAAAAAAGGCCATTCATATCCATTGAGCTATTGAAAAATAGTCTGGTTTCAACAACAGTAAAAACAAAAGACACTGTCTAACATGAACAATATCATTAAAAAGTATATAGACATAAAAAATAACAAAATAACAAAGCATTTTCTTCTAGAACTTAAACATTTTCATGTTAATTACCAAATTTATTATTTACATCAAACATGGAATAGGTACAATTTATTCATTAGAAATTACTGTATCTAAAATCTTTAGTTATTGATTTTTCAAAGAATAACATGACTATAATGTATTATTTTTAAAAGTCTAACATTTGATCATGTGTTTTCAGAGTTCTTATAGAAAATCTTGGTCCAAATCTGTTCTAGCTTGTTATATTTTTCAAACAAATAAAATCAAGAGATTACTCTTTATTGAACTCCTCTCAGTGATATCAGAGAACTATATTTAAATGCCTTCACTTTAAGCTGTATCTTGTCCTGGAGCAGTCAGAAAGGGTTTATAGTAGTTCTCGTTGCTTGAAACAGAATTTTGGTCTGATCAAAACTGATTTATGTCTTAACAACTTCAGCTCTGTTGGAGATGTAAGTCCAATTTTTTTCTGCCATACTATTAAAGAAATAGTATGAGTAAATGGCCAGAAGCAATTGTGTAGCATACTAATTATGTCAATGTAATTTTAAAATAAATATTTAAAGTAAAAAAGCATATAAAATATTTTTACTGATCTCTGACTCTTGTTTCTGACTCTTGGTTTTGCATGTCATTTGTCTGGTACACCCTCAGCCAAAGAAAGGAAAGAAGCCAATGAAATAATCCAAAGAAACAAGATTTCAACTAGATAAGTCAAGTATAGAATTATTCAAATCTCCTTTGTCATGCTGAGGCTTCCAACTCTTAGAAAATAATACATGTTTTCCTGATCCTGACACCTAAGAGTATATGTTTCCTCTGTTGGTCATAAGAGTATTGATAGGTATATTTAGTTGGCAATAAAATGTAGGGAAGAGAGGATCTAGCTGATAAGCTCACAGTGACCACATTGTGTTGATCATATCTTCATTCAGTACATTGTTTCACTATTAACTTGCAAATAAATGATGTATTTGCTTTCTAGACATATTCTAGGAAGGTCAAAGAACTGACCATGGGCAGTTTAGGAGCTGAGGTAAAGACGTTCTCCTAGGAATGTATAAGATCAATATAGGTATGCCACGGTGCTAAGCACACCAAGGATTACAGAAAAAAAAAAAAAAGAGCACACGATGTGCACATGATGAGGAGGTCCACAGGCCAGAGCATGCACTCAGGAATCACACAGCCAGAGACCAAAGACTGGCTGGGCCACCACCATACGTATCACTTGAATAGCATTCTAAAGGTTAAGTGATTTTACTCAATTTGTAAAAGTAAATGAAGAGACTGTGCCTACTGGGAAGAGATGTCATAGGGGGCAGGATCCCATCAGGTCCGACAACAATGTCATCTCCTTAAAAACACTCACAACTAAGCTCATGGTCCTTGAGACTGGAGCAGCAGTGGAGATGGGAGTGGTCCTGAAGGAGAATGGCAGGACCTGGGTTGCTCCTGGAATGAACTTTGAGCAGGTTCCGCCCCTGAGACCTGGAGGACAGGGCAAGCGAAGCACAGTCACCGAGTGCCCTAGCCAGGCAGTCCACATCAATCCCTATAAAGTGGCCCACCTGATGCCGATCATCTGTAAACGGCAGCAGGAAGTCCTCAGGTGCTAGAACTTGCAACCGCCGCCCGAATGGCAGAGCCCCGGGTGTTGCCGGTTGTTGGTGCTCGGCTGGGCCCAGTGACCTCGTGGCGCGCCTCATCTCTGTCAGAGGTCCCACTGAGATGTCACAGGCGCGGTGTGGCCAGTGTGTACTTGGCTGAGGGAGGAGTTGGTCGCTAAGGAGATTGGTCACCCGTGTATTACTCTTTCTCGCCATTGCAGGCCACACAACCAGCTCTCAATGGGCATTTTTTTTTTTTTACTAATTTGTTTTTTGGGTCCTCCCAGCTGCGTCCTCCGCGTTGGTACCCACCCTTTCCCCTGTTCCGCCGGGGTCCCTCGCATGGCCTGGGCCACCACGAAGCTCCTGCACCTGCCACTTGCCCTGTCCCTGCTTACAGGCTGTTCGACCAGCATCTGGTTCGTGTGCCATTACCTGCTAGATTCAACCACACCCCGAAGGGGCGGTGTACTCTCCCACAGGCCATTGGCTCTTCTCTGGGGATCTCACCGCCTGAATTCTGGGGTCAAGCACCGAAGAAGAAACCCACGCCGTCTGCTGGGAACTCGCTGATGGATGGACGCTTGACCTCCACAAGGATCCCTCCACTCAGCAGCAAGTATATATTCCTGCCTTCCCCACCCGAGCAGGTCGTTAGTCCTATGAAAATTGATACCATCCAGGCTCACAAAGAAGTTGAGGTGAGGGCCCAAGAAAAACCCTAAAAGTTAATGAAAGAGGAGGAATAGGTTGAGATCAAAGAGCAGGCGGGCAAACAAAGGGCTCACTCTAGCAAGGAGAAAATGTTATTGACATGCAGGCCCCTAGAAACCCAGGGAGAACTCATTCTTTGGGTGCAGCCCTGGGATTCTGGGGGGAAGCATCACCTGCTCATATTCAAGAAATAACTTGAGTGAGAAGGCCTAGGATTCTCCGATGAGCTCCTGTTGGGAAGAACATACCTATCCCAGTGCACACAGCTCTGTTGGGAAAGTTCCACTCTTGAGACAGATGAAACCATGCTCCCAGTCACAGCCCTAGTCTTCTCCTTGCAGTTGGAGAAGTCCACCAAGGAAATGCTAGTGTCCAGCTCTCCAGCCTTGCTGAAGTTTCTGATGCTGGAGAAGAAGATAAAGGGCACCAGGCAGTCTGATATTCCACCAGCAAGCTCTTCTTCTGCAACCAGAGCTGCCGGTCATAGACCCTGCCAAGGACAAGGCCAATTCCACTGCTACTGCTGCTACCACCTCCACTGTACCTGTTGTAGGATAGAGATGAACTGTCCCCGCAAAACAAATGCCCCTGCATGGCTATTCAGAAAGATCTAGGCTCCTCGGGGCAGAGCACTGGTTGTAAAATAAATAGTAAAATCTTGGAGGGTAAGATGGAGGTGGGAGAATAAACCAGAAACATGGCAAACAGGAGTGCCACACAATCTCTCTCTCTCTCTCTCTCTCTCTCTCTCTCTCTCTCTCTCTCTCTCTCTCTTTTATCACCTGCTGGGAAGACCACACCCCGAAGGGTGACTCTGGTCACTTGCACTTTGCAAGCCTCAGCTCCTCCTAGCATCACTGACTTGCCCCACCTGGCTGCCAGTTCTCCTAACCTGCCTGCCTCTCTCTTTCTAGCCCCATACACTTCTACTTTAAGTCTCACTCCTGAACAACGTCCATGTGTCTAGATTCCCATCCTTCTTTTTCTTTCCTCACACCTTGTCCAATCTATTCCACCATGACCCCTGTTACCCTGGCAAGCCTATCAGTCCTACAGGTATCACTTCTAGCATCTGAGCTAACACTTGACCTCACAGCCCACTTCAGACTCCAGCATCATTTACATAGACAATACTCTTTCTTCTAACGCTGGGACTTTTAGAACCAACCTCAACTTCAGGGTGAGTGCACTCCCATTTTCTACAGGCTCAATTTATGTGCAGTGCAGTGTCATCCTAGAAAGTTATCAGTCTGCATCTGCCCACCTACATTTATCTCCTGTCCCACTCCAACTTTGAAACATTCCTTTGGCTGAAAAACTACTCATAAGCCCAAACTTAGGATATCCCATGGGTAACTGCAGGGGCCATGTCTCCCCAGTGCTCTGTTTTGACGAGACTTCCTATCATGGTTCCTTCAATGACCTCCACTCTAGTGAGCAACACCTCTGCAACATCCTTATTCAAACCAGCCTTTGACTCCAGTGCTACAGATATAGATGAATTCAAAGAAAAAAAGGAAAATGTTGTTAAATGTTAACTGTAAATAAAAATAAAAGCTGAAATGGCTATGCTATGAATAATACTAAAATGATATTTTAGGACAAAGAACATTTGCAGAATAACAAAAGGTAATTTCACTATAATAAAAGTGTTAATTCACCAAGAGTACAATATTGTAGTATGTATGCATAGAACAGAGTCTCAAAATTATGAGGCAAAATTTAACTGAAGTAGTAGAAGATGTAGAAAATTTCACAATTACAGTAAGATTTCAATACTTCAATAATGGGTCAAATATTAGACAGAAAATAGAGATAGAGAAGTTTTCAACATTTTCAACCAACATGATTCAGCTGACATTTCTAAACACTTTATATAAATTTTAAAAAAGGACCAAAATAGATTATATTCTGAACCATGAAACAATGGTTTCATTAAACTTAAACTTAAAGTAATTATGAGAAATTTAAATTCTTAATAAAAGCAAGACAATTTGAATAATAGAGTATCTATTGATCATAATTGAATTAAAAACAATAGCAAAAAAACCTTTGACAAATCACCTAATATTTGGAAACACATTCTAAATAATACTTATAAGTAAACAACAACATTGAAAATTATTTTGAACTAAAAAAAAAAAAGATTGGCATCTAGCCAGAACAATTGGAAACAAAACAAACACACATACACACAAATCAAATAATTCAAAAGTGACAGAGGATATAACAACACAGTTCTTTTAAGATTACAAAAATATCAAAGTAATAGTATGAGCAACTTTATGACCATAAATTTAAAAACTTAGATGAGGTTTGAGGTTGGCAACTTTATTGAAATATAAAAATAATGAAAATTTAAGTGTATACAGCAACATCATTTTAATAGAAATTAAAATAATTAAAAATTTAGTTAATATCCCTCACATGAAAAAATTACAAGTTTGTATGAACTTACTGGAGAATATCACTTAACATTTAAAGAATAAATAGTTTAAATTTTATGCAAATATCTCAGAAATTGAAAAAAGGGAATACATTTTAACTAGTACTATAGGACCAATATTAATATGATCCCCAAACAGAAAAAGATATTGCAAAAAAAAAAAAAAGAAAAAACTACAGAACAAGCTTCTTCATTAACATGGATGCCAACATTCTAAATAAATTGTTAGAAAATAAAATCTTATGGTATGTATAAAGGGTAACACACTGTGACCAAGTAACAATTATCTCAGGGATGCAAGGTTGCTATAATATTCAATTGATGGAAAGTCAAGTCAGAATGCAAGAGCCCTGGACCTTCATTTCCTCCACAAACACATTTCTTCAGCAAAAACTCATGGACAAATTCCTTTATGAGAAATCCAGAAGACTATTTTTGGAATGATTGGAGCAAAAGTAAACTAAATAGAGGATAAACAAACAAAAATCAACAACAACAACAAAAGAATTGGTTTACTGAACAGATAACCAAAAGCAACACACCATTAGTTAGAACAGCAAATAAAAAAGAGTGAAGACACAGTATATAGAGTTAAAAATGAAACAGAAGAAATTACCATAAATGTTACAGAAATTTAAAATAATATGGGAGGCTACTATGCATAATTATAACCCTAAACCCTGCACAATTTCGGAGAAGTAGATAAAATCTAAGAAACACAAAACCTAAAAAGACTAAATAATGAAACAAATAGAAAGTCTGAATAAAACTATATTAGTATGGAGATTGAATCAGTAATTATAATAGTTTTAAAAAACCTCTCTGCAAAGAATAGTCAAGGATTTTCTGACCAAAC